>MU795780.1:0-11068 GCA_027886305.1 Lentinula aff. lateritia
ATCGACAAGCCAATGATTCCTGCAGGGAAACGTTGGACGTCATCTTCTGGTAGCTCTTGTGACGGGGACGGCGGGGATCTATGGGTCGACACTGACGCGACTGACACGAGCGTTGACAGAGATTCAGGTGGTTTCAGTGGGTTTGGGTTTGAAGAAGGTATGTGAAAGGTCGTTCGGTCCTGCGCTCGATGCATCATTGTATAACATCATCATTCTGGATTTTTACCTCACTAGTAAATAAGACGTTACATTTTCTACTGTTACTCCTCATCAAGCATTGCATAAAATCACAAAACTAGACACAAAACCATTGAGCGCAGAAATGTCTGGTTTTCTGCTTGCATCTGCAAGATGTTCACGGATAGGATCATCATTTACATACCACAAAAGGGTTGAATGAGCAAACGTACGTGTACAAAATCAAAGATAGTAAACGCACAAGCCTTTGAGAGACAATGATTTGAGCTTCGTTCAAGCCAGACCGTCGTTCGGTTCTGCTCTAACAAACTATCCACGAACGGGAGGAGAAATTGATGAATTCTGACCCTTCTCAAGTTCCTTAGCTTTCATAGTTCCAAAAGGAAAGGTGAAGATTCCACTTCAGAAAAAACTCGAGCAGCGCTGAGGTTCAGATTCCCAAACGAGGTAACGGAATAGATAGAAAGGCCTACAGACGACGGATATTGTCTTGGTTTCGCCGCAGGAAAGATTGTTCATGATAACTATGATAGGCTCATCCAAGTCCCTGAATTTCGACCAGTCCTCGTTGAGCGGAATCAGGAAGCTTTAACGTGGCGAACAAGTGTGAGCTGGAGCAAGTTAGGAAGGTCTTGCAGACAAGGGAACAGCTTTTCAGGTCAGCACAATAATATTGAAGGTAATCTATGATGTTTTGGAAGATCTCTGTAGGGAACATGGTTGCGGATTGAGAGCTCGCGATCGCTGAAGCTTGCACTGTATGTCTATAGATGTCTGTCTGTAAAAGAACCGTCAAACCTCTTGATCATCTTTCTTTCAGCCCAGCACCGCTTCGTGACCATGCCCTTGTATATGGCACGCAATCCGAATGTGTGGAGCGATGCAATATTTACAGTCAGTAGAACCAAGGTTACTGGTTTAGTGATAATGTGAGAAGGGAGGTTGCGACATCGACGGCAACAAATGTCCAATCGTGTACGGGCATTATTCTCTATACTTAATCTGCTTATCTCCCATTTCAAACGCGTCGTTAAAAAAAACAAAAGGATCCTCGTTTGTAACTCAGGTAGACTCAACTTATATGTATGTATCCAGGTTATAAGGATACCGGTTCTAGACGTATTCGATTTAGTGATTGTTCTTGTTACATTGTCGACATCAATTGTTATCTGCCAATGAGCGCAGATCGCTTCAATATCTCAATCTATAATAAGTGTCCTTACAATTACATGACCTTGTTCTTTCCAAAACCTTAGCAACGGCTATTGAATTTACTGAATGCCGAGTCGTCAGTACTTAAGTAGTTTGGATGCAAGATTAGACTCGGAATGAGCGACAACTTGATTCCAAGTCCTTCCCACAACACTCCCATCTCTATTGACATCAATACACAGTTCCGAGATAAGTCGCTATTTTCGCGTAGTTTTATTCGTTCGCTTTCTATAATCATGCAAATCACATGTCAGGGTCCTCTTCCCAACGACCCCTCGATAATCTCGACGAATCGTACAAGGAAAACTCACAAGGACGCCGAAACCATCTCCAGAATATCCAAACTCCCTATCGAATCCAAACTTCGTATTAATTTCAATAAACAGACTCGCAACGCCAGCCGTCATGAACACGTCTTCGAAGGCAATGATGATGTCTCCGATGTGTCGTCCTACCTGTCTATTCCTGAGGAAGAATACGATAAGATGTTGAAGGACCAAGATTACTTTGACAAAGTCAAAGCCTGGCTCTCTGCCCATACTATCAGCTGGTTAGTCGACAGGCGTAAATCTTTGAGGTCGAGGCCAAGGGAAGGAGATGACGCGTCCGCCGAGGCTTCGGGCACCCAGCCCTCCAAACGCTTCAGGTCTAACGACGACCTCAACGAAATTGATCCCACTTCCCCTCCAAACATATTCTTCGACCAAGCCTTTCTTGACCTCGGTCTTTACGGCTACCACATTCCTCTCGCTCTGTTCACCAACAAGAACATCAAATTCCTCAACAACAATTCAATTTCTTTCCATCGTACGAAAATCTCGCATATCGAAGGGAAACCTCAAGTATTAGACCTCGCGGATGTCATAAAAAGGTTAAGGGTAGCCGCGAGGGAGGACCTACACAAGATTTGGCTATGGAACACTTTGAGTGGCTCGAAGCCACGGCAAATTTCTTTGTTTACCAATCCTTGCTATATGCTGAAGGTGACGAGGCTAACGAACCTCAATTCTACAGGAAACACTTCGGTTTCTTCGAGAATCAAACCGACTCAGTCAAACTGTTTGACCTGTGGAAGGACATCGAGCTCGAGCTCCGTCAGAAGCATCAAAACAAGAAAACTCATTTCGACCTCTTTGATTACAGAACCGAATGGAGCCGCGTTAAATCGCGTCTTGACTCCCTCGAAGCCTCTTCCTCTTCCAATTCCTCCCAGCCTCAGTCGAATCGCCGTTCCCACATCCCGAACTTCAGGTCCACTAAAATCGCTGCGCATAACTCCCCACCCACAACATCTTCGAATTCCTTTCCGCTCGGCAACAAGGAAAAGGCCTCCCGCAAACCTTGTTGCATCATCTGCGGAGGCGTCGGTCACACCTTTTTCACTCATAGCGACTCTACCCATGGCTCAGCCAAGTGGGCACTACGTGATGGGAAGGAGCTCCTCCACCCATCCAGCAAGGTGCGACTCTGCACCTACTGGAACATCTTCTCGACCTGCTCCAAGAAATGTTCAAGCGCTTCCCATATCTGCACTTTCTGTGGCAGTTCCCACCCCGCACTCTGATGGGATCCCAGTTGCACCGTCTCCCGTCCCGCAGGTTATTGATTCCTTCAAGCCAATTTCTCTCCCTTCTCTTGCTTGGTACGATTTCTTTGCAACGAAGACATCCCGCCCGCCTTTTCCCAACACTCCACCTCATTTCTCGGAAATATACAATCACATCATAACACCTTACAACGCATCCGCTTTTGCAATCGAACTAGCCAGGCACAACATCTGGGACCGTTTCCCTTTCCTTATTGAATATCTCACCACAGGCTTCCCTCTTGGTGACATGCCAGTTCTACACGAGAGTATCATTATTCCAAACCACTCATCAGTTCACAAACATCCTGATGTAGTCTGGGACTATATCCATGAAGAAGTAGCATCCAATCGGATGTCTGGTCCTTTTTCACAGGACGAAATCGAATCCATCATGCGAGGACCCTTTTTCTGTTCTCCCTTCATCGTCATCGAACATTCTCAAGGTCCTGGGAAACCCGCAAAGCGTCGCGTCTGTCGGAACCTTTCCAAAGACGGTCGCGATTCTTCTGGAAAATCAATCCCTTGCATCAACTCTCACATTCTCAAAGAGCATTTCCCAACTTCTTTCGATTCAGCTACTCATACAGCAAATCTGGTAAGCCATTACTATTCAATATTTACTTCTCATTCGCCACTTTCATTCGCTTATTCTCCGGGTTAATCCCGTCCTATTTGATGGTCATATTGTCCTTTCTCAATCGCATTCAGTCACATACTTCACATTTCGCTATTCACATTATTAATTCTCACTCAATTCGCCCAGGTGGTTTCCGCACCCCCTGGTACCAAAGTCTGCACAATGGATATTACGAAATTCCATCGCACCATACCCTTACGCCCGCAAGACAAACCTTACATGGTGGTACGTGATCCCGATGGTAAATTTTGGGTCGACCACTGTTACACCTTCGGGGCGGCTTCTGCCAGTTCAAACTCGGGAATGGTATCAAGTGCTGGTCGGGAAATTTGGCAAACTCTCGGAATCGCTCCTATAGCAAAGGTCGAAGATGATCTTGCTGCTTTCATTACTTCCAACACCTTGATCTCGCTGGATCTCACCAATCGCGATGACTTATTTGCCCTTATTTCCGATCTAGGTTTCCCTTGGCACCCGGAGAAAGGGGAACATCAATTCGTTCTTACTTTCACGTTTATCAGTTTCTTGTGGGATCTAGAACTTCGACGTGTCAGTCTTCCTGAGGACAAGAGGCTAAAGTACCTCTTCCGTCTACAAAATTTCCTGGATACATCCCATCGTTGTCTCACTCCTAGGGTGAAGATTGAATCCATCCACGGCACCCTCTGCCACACCGCTTTCATTTACACTGATGGCAAGACCCACCTCCCTCCGATTTCCAACTTCATGTCCTCTTACCGCAATTACGAGGTCGAAAAGGGTAAATACCCAGACAAAATCATCCCCGAAATTCAATGGTGGATCAAACGCCTTTCAGTGCCCCACGTCTACCGACAACTTCGTGAATTAGGACCAGTGCAAGACCTCGGTCTTTTTGTTGATGCCTCTACTGATTGGGGTATCGGCATCATTATCGGAGGCAAATGGGCTGCATTTCATCTGGCCAATGATTGGAAAATTGAGGGCCGTGATATCTGCTGGCTCGAAACAGTTGCAGTTGAAATCTTGATATATTTCCTCGAATCCATGAATTACAGAAACACCCGCCTTCTCATTCATTCTGACAACTAAGGCACAATCGATGCTATAAGAAAATCTCGCAGTCCCAATTACTGGATAAATATGTCCATACGTCGTACATGCACCATCATCGGCCCACTTTTCATTCTACCTGAACTTATTTACATTGAATCTGCCAACAACCCTGCTGACCCGATTTCGCGTGGAATTCTGGGTCTCCAAGACAATCACCTCCCATTACAATTCCAGCTCCCCGATGAGCTCAGTAATATTTTATCCTATTATGTTGAGTGACACTAACATTCTTGTGGCTGAAGGTTCAGTTGCGAGTGCCAATGTCCCACACCCATCGGTCACTCGAAAGTCCCAATCTGCACTCCGTACTTGTTTCTCTATACATCCATATCATGCCAAATCACCAAAACCTCCGAACGTTCTCCCTCACAGCCTTTTGCCTTCTCTCCGACGTTGTTTCCACTCCACCCCTGCAACCCCTGTTCCTTCTTCACACCTGCCTGCTCATCTTCCACCCCCGCCTGCATCTCGTAAACCCTCGCCAAATAACTCAATCATCCCGAACAATTTCCGCCCCAACGTCCGTGCGAGAGACCGTCTTCAGGCCTGGGACACTCCTTTCACTATAAACACACGTACCTTGATATCTTCGATCTACCCACCCGAGATCCTCGAATTGGGTAAGAAAGCTACTTTCACAGGCCTGGCAGACTCGACGAAGCAATCCTATGGAGCAGGTCCCTTATGGTGGAACCAATTCTGTGATGAAATGTCCATCGACGAAAATCTTCGCATGCCTGCTGATGACACCCTTATTACAGCATTCATCGGATTCCACATGGGTAAAGTTTCGAGTTCATGTATAAAAAACTGGCTTTCTGGTTTGCGCGCTTGGCACGAACTTGCAGGTGCTCCCTCAGGGAGGCCAGCCAACTCACGCCTCATCCGTTTTGCTCGCGCAGGCGCTCGTATAGCAGGCACTAGTAGAAAACGACCCCAGCGAAATCCAATCACCTTAGCTCATCAGCTAGCCCTCTATTCTGCCCTCGATTTCTCCATTCCTTTTCACTGCACCATTTGGGCAGTTGCATTAACCGCTTTTTGGGGCTGTCGTCGCCTAGGTGAATTAACTATTCCTTCCAAAAACAAGTTCGACCCTAAATACCATGTGTCTCGTTCAGCCGCTTTCAATTTTGCAAAGAATCCCAATGATTCTCGCAAATCCGTCTCTTTTAAGATCCCTTGGACCAAAACTACCAAAGAGCTCGGTGCATCTGTGGTCTGCACTGCTCAGCATCATTCACTCCAGACCTTATGCCCGTATCATGCTATTGAACGACACATGGCTATTAATGCTCTCATTCCCCATACTTACTCTCTCTTCGCTTACCTCGATGACCAGGGTTTACCCCAACATATGGTCAAGACAACTTTCCTTTCTTTTTGTGACCGTATCTGGAATGCCGCAGGTCTTGAACACGTCCATGGCCACAGTTTCCGCATTGGAGGAGCAGTCGAACTTTTGATTGCGGGTGTTACCCCAGAAGTAGTAGCTGCCATCGGTGGCTGGACCTCCCTCGCTTTCCTACTTTACTGGCGCCGTTTCGAAGACATTCTTTCTACCTACTCATGTTCTCAAAGCTTACGATTCATCACAGATATCGAGACTGAAACATTCATTAGATGACTTTCAAAAAGCTAATGGCCTTTCTAATTTCTTCATCGATGCTTGTATTATGGGTATTGATATTACTGAAGAGTAAATAATTCTATCTGCCTAAACTAATTCACCCTTCCCACATAACTTCTCCTATTCAGAGCCGTACTCTGTTTGGGTCTCTATCCACTGTGTCCACCGTTCTTCCCTCGATTGAGCCCAGGCTCTGTTTGGGTTGTCCGGCCTGTCCGACGACCACGGGCAGGAGCGCGGGGCTAAAGCCCAGCCAAACCTCTTTGCAAGTATTACTTAACTTTACATTCACTCATCCATCTAATTTGAACTGAACCTCAGCCTGACTTATCCAACTGTCACTGGGCGGAAAAGCGCATAAATCACGTGACTTTTAGGGATATTACAGTAAACTTATAATTTCCGAAAACTTTCAAAAGTTTACAATAAGTTTTGACTCTTACATGGAATTTACATAAGGGCATATATATTTTTTACAACATAGTATTACAATTAGTCCTGTAATTTAACCATAAGTTTATCATTATTTTAATTGAAAGTTCATAGAAAGCTGACCTTAAATTATTGAGCTTGTGCTAAGCCAATAGGCAAATATCATTACTTGTCAGTCTGTGTCAAGCCCATGCCTCGGGCCTCCATCTCGCCGCTCGGTATCCCGAAGATCCACTGTTTATTGTAATCTCTTCTTATTGTTCTTTCTCGCTACACATACCCATTTATTCTAGTCCCTCCTTATTGTCTTTTACTTTACCCTGCAGGACTACACGTATAACTCCTAGTAGTTAGTCTGGCGCTCCGCACCGCTGCGCCACTCCGTAGATATAAATACTGCCTGTATGCTACTGTAGCCCCTCAGTTTAATTATCAACTTAGATCTCCCTTCCCAACTTAGCTCCTCTCTAAGTCTTCAGGCTCAACGCCTTGAAGTACTCTCTCTACAGCCTTTGAACTTATAAGTTCTTTGGCCCGCTCCTCGTCACCGGCGATACCGCCGCTCCGACTTGGCTGCTACTTAGCTCCTCCCTTCTATACTCCTGATCTCCGGGGACTAACGGCGTAACGGCGGTGTTGTTAATAACTTCACTACTGTCCCACTCGTCTTCCGCACTTAGACACTCTGTGACCTCTGGCACGGTTACACGGTGGCTTTCTATTGTTTGAACATGTAAGTTTCCTTTCATGATTTCCATCTTCATTTACTGAACGTCATATTTAGGCTTAATATTGCACTCGAACTTGCTAAACACAACCACGTATATGAAGATATCGCTTCCAAGTTTTTTGAGGTTTGCCACAATTCTGAAAATCGCGACGATTCTTTACTAATCTTTTTTCGAAGCACTTCCTTTTCATTTCTGATGCTATGACATACAAAGCTGGTGATAATGAATCGAGTTTGTGGAACAAAGAAGACAGAATGTACTATGATGTGATTTAATTTGGTCCTGGCAACACCATGCAGTTGCCTGTTTGCAGTCTCGTCGGCTTGATTCCTCTATATGCGACAATGGTCTTGGAGCCTTCAGTTCTGACACGCTTGCCTGGATTCAAGAAACGTATGGAATGGTTCATTGACGATTGACCAGGGGTTTTGGACAAAAACATCGCCAATATGAAAGGTAAGTAAGTCAACTCATCTGTGAGCATCATTTCATATCTTTTTTTTGTCTGCTTTAGTCGGAGGAAGGGATCAGCGTTGATTGTTGGCGTTGGCTAGTAAAGAGCATCTCGTTAGTATCTTGTAGAAGATGCTTGATGAAGACAAATTTTTCACCAAAAATGGAATTCAATCGTAAGTATTTTTGATCATTATGGGCTCGTAAGTTACTCAGACTTGGAGATAGATTGTCAAAAAAGCACAAGGACGAGCCATTGGGGTATGGATGTGCACTGTCAACAATACGGAGTGAACTATTGGCCTGGAGATTGTTAAGATCATGCACACCGGGTAACCGTGCCAGAGGCTACAAGGTGTCTAAGTGCGGAGGGTCGAATGGGACAGTAGTGATGTTATTAACAACACCGCCATTACGCCGCTAGTCCCCGGAGGTCGAGAGTAGAGAAGGGAGGAGCTAAGTAGCAGCCAAGTCGGAGCGGCGGTATCGCCGGTGACGAGGAGCGGGCCAAAGAACTTATAAGTTCAAAGGCTGTAGAGAGAGTACTTCAAGGCGATGAGCCTGAAGACTAAGAGGCAGTCTAAGTTGGAAAGGGAATCTAAGTTGATAATTAAACTGAGGAACTACAGTAGCGTATAGGCAGTATTTATATCTACGGATCGGCGCATTGGTGCGGAGCACTAGACTAACTACTAGGAGCTATACGAGTAGTACCTGCAGGGTAGAGTAAAAGACAATAAGGAGAGACTAGAATGAAAGGGTATGTGTAGCGAGAAAGAACAATAAGGATGAGATTACAATAAAAGGTAGATCTCGGAATACCGAGCGGCGGAATGGGGCCCCAAGGCATGGACTTGACAGAGATTTGAAGTCAGCCATGTTTGGTGGAAACTCCAACTAGACTAGCTTATATAATCTTGATATCAATATCTTTGTCTTTGTACACATAACTATCCAACATGTCTTCTAAATGACATATCAATATACAATCATCAGATGCCCCTACTACTGAAAAGAAACCCAAGAAAAACCAACACCTGCCTCTTCGTGAGTCTTTTAGATGTTTCTATTGCTCTACATGACCTAACTAAACGAGACATCAGCACAACCCAGGTCTGATCTCCTATGATGGGTACATTACTACTGGCATCTAGGCTTTAGTGACAAGGATATTGCCAACCATGTGATGGATCACTTCAACCGTGAAGAGTATGGTATAAGGTATTTATATATTCTCCTTGCTTGCCTCAATTCCCATTTGTTTATTCTTTCTTGTAGCTACAAATCTGTTCAACGAATGCGGAATGACCTTCAGCTTCTGGGTACACGTCAAAGAAAAGCTTCATTTGAAACCATAATGCCTTATTTTCTGGAGCTTCATGAGTTATACCCAAATATGGGAGCACACGCTATGGTGACAGTCTTGAGACAGGAATATGGCATTAAAGTTCCAGAGTGGGTTTAAATGTTTCTACAGATTCACAAAATAGCTGATCAGAATACTATAGAAAGCTGTTAAATGATCTTTTCAAAAAATTTGAGCCCGATAAAGTTAAGCAAAGAAAATACAAACGTTTCAAGCGACAGCGATTCTGGGCTGCTGGAATTATGGATGTCCTTACTATGGACCAGCATGATAAGCACCAGCGGTTTGGCTTACGGTATCATCTGGGCTTTGACCCTTTTCCTGGACGGATTGCTTGGTTTCGAGTCTGGTGGTCAAATCGCAATCCCAAGGTTACATCAAAGTATTTCCTAGACTCTTCATGAGAAAGAGGAGGTGTGAGGCTTAATGTTGGTTGCAAGTGTCATTCTGAATATGTATCTGTTTAGGTGTTCTGTTAGTTTCGCAAAGTGACCCAGGCTCAGAAAACTATGGTCCTGCAAACTGTCAAACTGCTATTCGACACCGTCTTGATCCAAGTCTTCAGAACACCCGTCAGCATCGGTGGAAGAACCATACTCAGAACGTCAAACCAGAATCAGTATGGTCCCAGATGCGGAGAAAATTTTTTCCTGGGATTGAAAATATTCTTGAACGTGGTGTCATCAACAGATTATTTGACTTTAACAATCCTCTGGAAAAGTATGTGCTGCCAATACATGAAGCAACCATTTCCTTTACAGAATTCTTTAGGTTGACACTGCGGTTCTTGGCCATACCTATGATTCAAGCACTGTGTGACTCATATGCCTGTTGCTATAATTCTAGTTCCAGACGGCCTGACAAGTGCAAGGTTTTACCACAAGGAATTCCAGATATAATTTGTGCCAAACCATACTTGTACAATACAGAGGATTTTACGGTATGTGATTGAATTAGATATCTATGGTCCTCACTCTAACTGTTGCGTACTAGGTGAAAGTTCCTCATGAGCTTTTCAATGAGATGGAAGCGAAATATGCACCACCTGATGACCCTGCTCTGCAACTCACTGCACCCGAATTCCAAGTGCTGGCCGACACTGTTTATGCATCACTCGGTAGCCCTGTCGTAACATTAAACAATTTATGGGGAGTGTACTTGGATTTGCTCGAAGGTTTGCGACTACTTAGGGAAGCTCAAACTGAATCTTTTCAGACAGTTTTGCAAGGATCGGATGCAGCTTTTAACTGTGAAATGCCTTTGATCCCCGGCTTAGAGGAACTGCGAGAAGGCCTTGAAATTGTTCCAGGTGGTCCTCGTTCCATGGGAGGGATAAACTTGGGGGAGGGTGTAGTATTTGATATACAGCTTCCCTTCCGGGTGTATATCTTCTCAGGAGCTTACCAACTCGAGACCCACTTCAACTACGATCTATTCGATCTTACGTTGACGTTCTAGCGAGTACAACTCCTACTACGCAATACTACTAGGTTCTGTTACTTCTACCTCCCCTCCCTACGCCTTAGGGACCTCCCTGGACATTATAGGAACCCCTTCAAGGGTCACATCTCTCCATCCCAGCCACTACTAGGTCATTCCTGTCCTCGGTCGCGGTTCCCATAGCTCCCTTTGAGCTCCAGTCTGCTCCTAGCACGCTACAACGTAAACTCACTATACCAAAACCTACCCTAAGACCAATTCTGACCCAGGTCTTACATTATACCAA
>MU795781.1:0-11064 GCA_027886305.1 Lentinula aff. lateritia
AGCTCCTCTCTAAGTCTTCAGGCTCAACGCCTTGAAGTACTCTCTCTACAGCCTTTGGACTTATAAGTTCTTTGGCTCGCTCCTCGTCACCGGCGATACCGCCGCTCCGACTTGGCTGCTACTCAGCCCCTCCCTTCTATACTCCGGATCTCCGGGGACTAACGGTGTAACGGCGGTGTTGTTAATAACTTCACTACTGTCCCATTCGTCTTCCACACTTAGACACTCTGTGACCTCTGGCACGGTTACACGGTGTGCATGATCTTAACAACATACCAGTTGACTGGATGAGATAACCTGTCTTAAGCATGGGGATGAGCAAAGAAGACCACAATAGGAATAGACACACTGTTCAGGAAATCAGTTTGTGACGATGTGGTAATGTATCGAAGTGGTGTGGTAGTAATTTGAGCTCTTGAAATGTTCAGTACTTGAGCGGACTGTTAGTATAAAGGGCAAAAATAGGCAACCGTGCACCCACCTAGGTTGCTGCGGAGGACTAAGGTTGCTACTGATTCTTGAGTCTTGAGACTTCGAGCGTTGATGTAGCCTTGAGACTTTGACCATTGGCACAGCCTTGAGACTTCGAGCATTGACAGAGCCTTGAGACTTGAATATATTCCAAGCGGTATTGAGGGCAAGAGGTTTGAGAAAGACTTTTTCGAAGCAGCATTGTTGGGTTCTAATGTTTCCCAAGGAAGTCTTGAAGTCTTGAAGTTGAGCTTGCAGACTTTGACCTAGAAAGCACCAATTGATGTGGATAGGATGAAGCGTACGGAATTGCTTGTAGTTCCGCAGCTGAGGTTTGATACTTGTGAGAAAGACTGTTATGACAGATAGGATCATGAGGGGTTGGGAAATTTTTTATTTGATGCTTGAGTAATGCTCAAGAAGGAGAACGGAGAATGTTGCAGGAGGTAGGAGGGTGAATTGACCAAGATGTTTGCATTGAGAAAAGAGGAGTTGATGATGGTGTGAGTTTAAGAAATTGAAAGATGCACAAACAAAGCACAATATACCAATGGGTTTTCGGTTTGCGGTTTCTGAGAGAGCTGAATTAACTCTGCAAGCCGCTATTTGGGAGCCAACAGGCCTAGCAGAGAAATCTATATACAAAGCAGACTAATATCAAGTATCCTATTGTAGTTAAGTATGAAAAGTAGGGCACCATTTCTTGACGTTCAACTTATAGCAGTAGGAGTAAATTACATTACATGAGCATATCCAGAGTATTGCTACCGCGTGCATTCAGACTGCCAGTATTGTGGTCAGCTTGTAAAGTTGCAGCTCTTTCACAAGGTGGCTGCTGCTGGGGACACTTTTGGAACCCATCTTCATCAAACTGAACATATTCTGCGAGAAGCCTGATCAAGGTCGCAGTAAGTATCTCAGTAGGGCTCAAAGGGGAAGAGCTCACTTCTTCCAGCCTGGGTCCGTCAATTTCTTTCTGAGCTCTTTCTTTGAGGCAAACCAAGCGTCAACTAAACTCCAGAAGTCTTGACCTTTTACTACTCGGCCTCCAACTGTCCTGAGCTTTTTGGGCGGCGGCGGCAAAGTTGTTGACTCTCCATTAAGTTCGGGTGAAGCACTAGGAGATGGGTTGCTGATGTCGGTTGCTGAATCACATTGGTTAGGGTCTTCCTCTGCCCAAAGTGTATTCGGGTTGTCAAATATGAAACAACGCTAAGGTATGCACCGTGAATTGAGCCTTTTCATCAGATGACACAAACTTCACACGCACCAGAACAATGTTACAAAGCAAGAGCAAATGTGCATTGTAACTGGGACCAGCCATCCGTATGTATACCTTATTCATATTGTGAGTGAACGTTGCTGCATCTGTGCCTTTCTCAACACTGTCCCGAAGCTGAAGACTTGAATGAATACCAATATCCAAAGACGGTTGGAGATTACGCACATGTTGCCGAAATGTGTTCCTATGGCTTTCTTTATGGCCTTCTCCAACGTACTCTCATAATTTGGGTTGCCAAATATGTTCGAGAAATGCATGACCTCTGCATTACTTTTGATGTAGTCCTTTGAAGGACAATGGATAGGGGAATACAGAAAGTCAGTTTAACAGATGAACTCACGAAGACGTCCCGGTTAATTCCTGCATAGCAGGTACGCAGTGGATCATATATTTTTTCTTGAGCAATCAGCCGAATTGATTTCTGCAAAATATGTATCTCAGCACAACAAGGGAACCGCAGTGCAAATCATACACACCGTCTGCACTGAGGTCAAGGAAAAGGTCTGCTCTAGTCGAATTTTGAGGTCCTTGTACATTGCTCGCATGTTCTGGAGGTTGTTTTCATCTTCTTTTGGGCGTTGTTTCTCCATGTCGAAGAGAACAGCCAAGGTAAAAAATCGGGTGCTCAGGTCGGCCTTGGACAACCCATCTCCAATGGAGCCAAACTGTAATTCTACTCTGTCAGGGGCTTAAAGAAGTATATGGTGTCTATACGCACTCTGACTAATGTGTGCAAGACCGACTGCTGAGCCTCTGTACAGCAAAAATCTTTGGCCAAGTTGTCTACTGCTTGTGTGGTAAGGACAGGCGTTAATGATGGCGGGGGTACTGCTGGAGATGGAGACGTCGACGGAGAAGGTGAATTCCGCTGGTGCAACTCCTCTGAATTGTTCCATGTGAATGGTGTACGGTCTAATGAGTTGAGATGCGGTGGTGAAAATATAGGGCTATGCTGAATAAGAAGGCTTCGTTGGTGGATGTTTGTTGAGCTTGTGTTGTAACGCTGCTCAGCTGGGGCTCTGAGGGTTGTCGCATTTTGTTTGCGATGGACGAAAAAATTCTGGAATGACGGAAGAGCCTGCGGAGTAAAGGGCGGTGGTGCTCCTTGACCTGCACGTGGGTTTGAAGACAAATAGGGGTAAGCCAAGGTGCTATCCATGGGTAGGGGGGTAAGAAAGGATGGGAAGGTATGAGGGCCCTCATTTATAGAGACGCGAACACGTCCTGCTCATGTGCTTCCAGACGCGTTGAAATTTCTTGAGTAATTCACAGCCACCTTCAGATTCTATAAAAGCTGCAAGATGTTGCTTTATTCTCCATTACTCGTCTCTTCACTTTTTTCTGAGAAATGGATAGCTCTAAGTAAGCATGCCTTGGTTTCAATTGATGATGCATATACTCACTACTTTTGGTAGTGCCGTTGCTTCCCTTAATCGTCAGGTCACTTCTGGTTCAGAAATGACGGCCCCTTCTCTTCGGGTCAAACAACGCGTAGTCTGCTCAAGATATGTGGCCAGAAGCTACTGTCAGTAAGACTTAGTCCACATTTTGTTAGAATTTACTGTTCTCATCTCTGAGTCAATTACAGCTTCTACATAAGTCCCCTGAAGAAAGCCCGTCGCGACTTGGCTTTCTATCGCACTGTATATTCTGTTTCTCTGAAACGGTTGCACCCTACCATGCGGCAAGAATTTAAAGAACTGGAGTCTGTGTTAGGTGCTGAGCGGCGGGATTGGCAGAAACGTGTCAGATGCGAGCACAACAATACAGTCAAAGCTCTGCAAATCTTTGACCGGTTATCTGTGCACTGTAACGCCACCCACAATGCATGGGAGGAGGATAGAAAGTTCTGGAAGGCAAAGACAAAAAGATTGCAGCGAGATATACATATATTGCAGCTCACTAATCTGTCGTGCCAGAATGTGTTCAGTGAACTCGAGAATATCTTGCGCGCGCACATAGCTACAACTACCTCTGCCCTAGAATAAAGGTTTATGCTTATTACCTACAATCTGTTTCTTCATCTACTTCATAATGCCAAGACATTTTCTTAACTCTTTCCCGCCTTAAGCTCTTCAACAGTAGAGTACATATCCAGCGCCTCCTTCCATCTACTGCTCCGCTTTACCACCTCCCTGGCATAAGCTTCCGGATCCTGTGCCTTGAGAGCTTCTTCCGTTCTTCCACCGTATTCAAGCCAACGACGAATGCTCCCCGCTGAGTATTGAGTGACAGAAACGCGGCTCTCTTCCTTTGAGACTGGGATGTTTGAATGGCGTAGAAAGGCAGATGAAAGGAGGATTGTCGTGCCAGGGGGGAACTCGAGAACGATGCCGAAGTCCCATATGTCCTCCCAGCTTCCAATTGTACTTTCCTCCGCTGGTGACTGCACAAGGGAGGCAAGGATCATTCTTGGAATCAGTATGAATATAGGTCCATGTCTGTGGGCCGAAATTTACGGTCATACAACTATATACACTGTTTTCAAAATTCGGCAAAAGCTTAGGCCTAAGTTGGTTGAGCTGGCGCTTCCGATATAAGGCCTCCTGATAGCAACAGGGAAACCAGGTTGAAAGCGCAGCTGGATGAGCAAGCAATTGAGGCACATCTAAACAGAGTTGGGCCAGAAACTCACCACTCTGGAATCCCGCCACACAATGGAAGCATTGGTGTGCAAATAAGTCCTCCATCAGGTTCTGTTTGTCCCCACCTAATCTCATGGGCTCTGGCTGGCCCTTGCCGTACGATATTCCTCGAGCAAGCGCAGGGAAAGCGCCGCGTCTATGCTTCTTTTCCTTCTTCTTCCAGGCCGTCGTGTCCCGGGCTTCGAGGATGAGCCGGGCCATCTCTTCTGTGGCTTGTCAGAATCCATCGTCGTCCGCTTCGTCGACGAAGCAGGCCATGACATGATGTTCCCCGTCAGTTAGTGGAACTGCCTTGCTAGGAGAGAGTTAGGAAAACCTACAGGTGCTTAGAAAAGCTGCGCGGTCATACCCTTTTTCATAAGCAATTAACCTGAACCCTTTGGCTATCAACTCCTCTACTGTCTGCGCCTTCTTTGCCCCGTAGAAGTCACAGTCAACGCCAACCCATGCCCCCGACGCTATTGGAAGGGAATCTCTCTGCAGCTCGGTAGAAATGGGACGGGCTGGACGGACTTTCCTCTCTATAGCGTCGGTGGAATCGTGGCCACTCTCTGCGACAAGCTTTCGGCGCCGCTTAGTCCTGCGACGGTTTCTGCCCCCTGACACGTCTCCGCTGAAGGCGTCTCGTCCCTCTCAGAGCCTGATTCCATGCCGTGCTTGCGTGAAACGAAATGGCATTGCCCTGTAGACGTCCTGCTTCCTTGCACCTCAGACGAAACATCTGGAGGGCCAGACAAAGGGTCTGCAGCTTCGGGGGAAGGGAAGGCTAGGATGAGGTGAGGAGTGGTGGCAGAAGGAGCAGCCGCTTTGGTGTGAGGCGTGGGTGGCGAGCAGAGATAGAAGAGGGGAGGTGGTGGTGGTGGACGGGCATGATAGAGCAGAGGAGTCAGTTGGGGTGGAAGGAGTTGGGGAGAATGGCGGGGCAGCAGATGAGGGAGATGAGGCTCGGGTGCTTCAGTTTCTGGCGTGTCTTCGAGCTCAGATGGATCGCTGCTGTCCATTTCCGGGGCTTCCACTAAGTTATACGCGTCCTGTAGAAGTCTAGACACGCCGATATCCACGCTAATCGCATGCATGCTGTCCATTACCACCTAATGGGATTTGTTAGCGTTCGGTGGGCTGTTTGGCGCAGATTGTCTCGCAAAGAAGGGAGCCCGGCACCGCGCAACAAAGGAAACGGCATCTGCACCCCACGCTTCATCCCAAGCATCCAGGCGTTGAACGCAGGGGACGCTGTGCAAGTCCATTTGCTGTGCCTTTGTTGGCTACGGTTCCGGGCATGCTGCGCAATCGAAGAGGAGGATTGAAGAGGAAAGAGCTCACCTGAATCGCACTACACAGATACAAGGGGAAAAGAACCTGAGCTATGCAGGAATAGGGAATAGAAAGATAATCAACGCACTCTAAGCAATTCACATGAAGAGATCACATGCACTGATTAGCGCCGGTCGGCGTCAATAATTATTTGAGACGTTCTGTGTGTACTGGTAGTGTTACATGCTGCTTGTATTCTATGAGTATATATTGTTTTAAAGTATTGGGAAGGGAGTTTCTGGTATATCCTGGCACCGCACCAACCTCACTGCCGGTTTAAGTGGCAGCGGTACTCGCTGGATGAAGAAGTGCCGGGGCCGATTCTGGGATACGTTTCTGTACTGTTGTCAGGACTGCTGTGTGTCGTTCCAGGCTCCAGAGGGTGGCGCAGTTCTGATTCCCCAACATATGGCTGATATCTCAGCTGGCTAGGCCTTCGTACATGAGAATTCAGTAATTCGGGGGAATACAGGGAGGGAGCGGACAAAGGAGTCCGATGAGAGTTTACAGTTGGAGGATATAGGACCTGCGAGGGAACAGGGAATATAGGAGGTGTCATTTGCGTGCTCCCCATCTGCAAAGAACTTCCAGGCAAATAATATGGAGCCTGACCAGAGCTCTGAGATGGCACTTGAGGCGGTGCTTGAGATGGCAAATGAGAAGAACTTGGTGGCAAATAACATGAGGGAGCCTGAGGAGAGATCGGAGGCAGTGGGTGTGGGGTTCGAGAACGTATTTGAGGAAGGCGGGAGGGAAATGCTGTAGAATTATGAGGCATGGCATAAGAGTTGGCCTGATTTATGGAAAAATGAGGGATTTGAGGGGTAGGTGGCGAAATTGTACTTGGAGCCGTAGAACTCAAATGAGTGGCTTGAAGGGGATTCCTACGTTCCATGGAAGGAGGCAGCAGTTGTTGGGAGTAAGGGACAGGTACTGGCGGAAGTTGCAGAGGTTGTTGTGCATGTTTTCTGGGGTTCTGAGCGGCCCACTCATGTGCAGTGCTTTTCTCGAGAACATAGGCTAAAGGCAGAGGCGTAACAGATATACAAAACCTCTGCAAATATTGGGTGTCTCGCATTTGGGCAGTATTCAGCACCCAGTCTTCCAGAACGCCCTTGTGCACCACGATGTCTTTGAGTTCTGATGTTTTTTCTCGCTCTTGCTGGACTGGTGCATTTCCTTCTATCTGGCATTTGTTTTGAATGCAGCTGTGTTGAACATTGAAACAGCAATGGATGGACTTATTTTCCATCAGTTCATGTAGGCAAGTTAAATTGAATGCAGACTTACTGCGGGAGGCACTGCAAAAACCTGTCGGGATGGTGATAGTCGCGGCATTCCTTGGCCAGATGCCACTGTACTGACGTGGAAGGCTTCAACAAGTATGCAGTCGACAGTTTTGATAGGAAATATATTCCTCTTACATCCCAGGGCCTCCTTTATTCGGACCACCAATATTCTGTCTATGCCAAATTCATTTACTGCAGGAGCTGAACAGGCTACAAAATCAAGGGGGGAGCACTTGTCGCCATTGGTCGCAAGAAAGAGCTTGGCTCGGTGGAAGCTGCACTCAGCCTTTTCTTGGGGACTGTATAGGGACGTTTCAGCAGCTAGTCGCCCTACAGCAGTGTTAACCCATTTTTGTGAAGACGAAGACGCATCCAAGACACAGGAACCTGCAATATATTCAACATACAGACAAAAACCTGCACTGGCCATACCTGTTGAAGGTAGACCACCAACGACATGGTCTACAACTCCCAAGGATTTCTTGATGACACCCGACCATGAAACCACATCCAACGCGCTTTGCCCAACTTGGACCCAATGCTCTGGTGCAACAGAACCGTTTCGAAAATATTGCTGAACCCTGGTAAGTCGGTCTTTCTGAGGAAGTGTGGTGTCCTCAACTGCTTTACTGCTTGGGTTCAAATCAATTTGTTCCCCATCTAAGAATTGACCTCCACTAAGCATATGTCGAATCTGATTCTGTTTAGCAAAGGCCCAAGCAATATCGCGTGACGGAGCTAATCGATTAGAATGGATACTTTTGGCACTAATAACTGCATTATAGGATTCAAAGACTTCAGTTTCAAAGAGGATTGCTGGACCAAAGTGACGAATATGATCTGGCAGGTGGACAAGTATATGGAATTTCGGCTTGTTGAACCAACGGATACTCCATTTTGCTGCATAAAGTAAGAACTGTTCGATTTCGTGCTGCAAAAGTGCCTACATATCGGGTGAAATTTTAGCAAAATTTGTGTTCATAAATAATATATAAAGTACGGACAATATAGGAATCCAATGACTTGATTTCTGGCTGCCAGATTAAGGGAATGAGTTTCGACAGTGAAAGCCAGGTCTGATAGCATTCGTCGCTGACAAACCCTTTCAACACAAAGGGTGCAACTTAGGAAATCTTGCGGAAATCCGAGCCAGTGAGGGATCCGTAATGATTCACTAAGGTATTGCCTGCAAGTTTGGATTCAATGCCTAAACCGCTGATATCAAGTGAGGAAAGACGTGTAGCTAGCTCCTTCTTTTTGTCAGCATTCTTCTTGAGCTGGTTATCGATGACATCTCGCCAGAGATACTTTACAAATCCGAGAAGAACAACATGTAATATTTCCACAGGAGTATCCGAATGTGGATCGAGACCTATGTATCCGAACTCAGAAACTGAAGGGATTGAGAAAGACGCCAGGATGATTTACCACGAATTCGCCATACGGGGCTCATAAGGTTTTGGGAAACTGAGTGGAGTTCATTGCTCTGATTCTGACGCCTTTCAAGAAGACAGTTGATGAAGAACATCTGGTACGTATCCTTGATGCCAGATGCAGTACGCATTTCCTCAAGTTTCTTGGCAGTTCCGACAGATTCCGCATGCACAAATTGAGATTTGAGTGCAGCAATAGTTTCGTCTTTTGTTCGTGGTTTTCCGGGCTATAAAATTGTCTAGTAATTGTGTACATCAAAGCTATGAACGCCACACCTTCACGAAAGATTTGACACGATTATACATGGACTGAAGACTTTCCTTAAAGACTTTGCGCTTCTTCCTCTTTCCCCCTTTGCTCGCACTAGTACTAGCGGAGTCAACAGATTGCGTATCAGATTCATCGTCACCACTACTGGTATCTCGCTCCTCTGGAACAGCAACATTTTCCGCCTTAGCATCTTTCCCTTTGACCCAACAGGTGCGACAGAAGAATTTGCCTCGAAGACTGATGTGACATGCAAATTCACTTTGCATTGGATTATCCCCAAGCAAAGCAAGGACACAAACAAGCAAAAGGACATGAGATTGGGTCTTCGAGTCCCATGCCCAAATCCCATTCTCCTGGCAGTCACTGCAATGGCATGAAATTCTTGGCAAAGATTTAAGCATGGAAATACACACTGTAGTTGATCAGCTATGCCATCCAGCATTTCCAGTGTGGGTGCGGAGTTAGATGTGGCTAAGAAGTGTACATTATACTCTTTCGAAGCCTCAGAACGGGGGAGCCCAGCGGCAGTAAAAAGAAAGCTATTGTGAGCATTCCAACGCTTTGATGTGTTCCCCGAAGTATCATCGCAATAAAGCCAGATAGGAAAAGATAAACATTCTGCCCCATTAGCTTTTTGCCGCCATTCATTACCAACAGCTGGGTTGGTCAATGTCCAGTCGGTCCAAGTTGGTGGAGCTGCAGACATATCAAGAATACCTGATCATTGTAGGATAAACCTCAGTCGTAGTAGAGAACAACTCCTATTCAATAAATGTACCTGTAGGATAAACTACTACAGGATCAGTATGAAGAATTAACTTAAGTATGAATATGACTTACCCTCAGTCGTAGTAGAGAACAACTGAGGGAAAGCTGCGAAATAGGGGCGCTTGTATAAGTACTCGATCGCAGAATATGTAAGCAGTAACGAGTAGAAGAAAAGGTGTATAGATGAAATAAATCAAACGGGGACTGGATAAGGAAATGCCAAAGCTAGGATAACGGAGCGTACGGATTCTTCTCTAACACACCCCCTAATCCGTGCAATCCAGACCTAAGAATTTCACCCACTTCGAGTGGATTGTACCGTTCAAGGCCTTCGTAAAGATATCTGCTACATTTTCCCCAGTTCTAATCAACTTCATTGTGATTTCCCCATTTGTAACCTTTTCCCGAATAAAGTGGTAGCGCATTTCAATGTGTTTGACCAGCATATTCTTCTTGGAGTTCTGCGTGAGGCTAACCGCTGCGAAGTTATCGCAGTGCAGCGTTAGTGGACCATCCTGTCTCAGGTCCACTTCTGCAAGGAATGACATTAACCAACTTGCCTGTTGACTGGCCCTTGCCCCTGAGATGTATTCGGCTTCGGTCGTTGATAGTGCTACCGTTGGCTGTCGTTTCGAACTCCATGTGACCGGCGCCCCAGCCATGAAGAACACGTTTCCAGATGTTGACCTCCGAGTGTCTATACATCCCGCGTGGTCGGCGTCGAGGTACCCGCAGGGTTTCAGGCCTTCTCCCTTGGTTAGCTCGGAACCGGGCGGCGGCTTCCTGTAAGTGATGGTATAGTCAAGGGTTTCTAGGATATATCCTGCTAGCCATTCTACCGCCTCCCAATGCTGACGCCCGGGATTGAGTTGATAACAAGCGAGTTTATTGGCTGCAAAGGAGATATCTGGTCTGGTACAAACTTGACCCCACATCATGGACCCAACAATCGGTCGGTAAGGCTTGTCGTGCATGAAAATTCGTTCATAGTCTGGTAGGGGATTCGGAGCGGCTTCGAGTTTGTTGTCAGGTGGAAGTGGAGTCCGGCGGTGTTTGACATTTTGGAGACCGAAATGTTCGAGCATGCGGGTGAAGTAGGCTTTCTGCGATAAAGTAATGGCTCCTGTCTTCTTGTTCTGCGTGATTTTCATCCCCAGAAGTATTTCGGATTTCACCTCGCTACTCTCCCAATGCTTCTCAAGGTCCTCCATGGCCTTCTTCTTCTCGACATCCCCTTCTGCACCTCCTAGAACATCATCTCCATACGTGCTCGTAATGGTATACTTCCCGTTCTGGCGTCTCCAGCGCACGCACGGGTCTGCTTGGGACGAGGTGTAACTATCTTCCTTGTATCCCGCCGCTAGCGTCTCTTGCCAGTCGTGGCTTCCCTGCATCGTGCCATATATTGACTTCTTGAGTTTGCAGACGAGGTGTTCGGTGCCAGGTTTGATGAATCCCTCCGGTTGTTTGTTTCATATATACATTGTGCTTTATTAGGCTGTTAAGGAAAGCAGACTTGAAGTCCACTTGGAAAAGTGAGAGGCCGAGAACCACGATGATGGCTAGGACGATTCGGAAAGATTCCATTCGT
>MU795782.1:0-11063 GCA_027886305.1 Lentinula aff. lateritia
ATGAATGTTGTGTACTTGATTTTTAAATCAATTTTTTGAAGAAATAAAAAACTATGCAAGCGAGGTGTTGGGTAACCCCGCAGGGGTGCGCTAGTCTGCAAATTACATATAGAAATGATCAGATTTTTCACCCTGTACATAGCCAGTATTGTCATTGTGCAAACTTCATCTGCCAACCAGTCTGTATAGGCATAATAGACATTGACAAAAAAAACTACAATCCACAGAGGCGAAAAGAAGCCCTTTAATCAGTGTCCATACTATCTTCTGATTCAGCCTGACTTTGTATCGCTCTCAAAAACGGTTCAATACCAGTGCCCGCCTCTTCAGGCAAGCCGAGTCCACGAACAAGGCCTCCCAAAAGACCAGTTCTGAGCGCTTGGTCGAAACTGGACACGGCCGAACGGAATTGTGGAGAGCTAGACGCATGTTAGAGAACATATTGTATGACCAAGAACATAGCAAAATCACCTTATTATTCGCTGCAAAACCTCAGGGGAGGGAGGCATTGGCAAATCTGGAGGGAGGTGAGGAAAGAGGGTTGGAATGAGATCAGGATGGGATGTGAATAGCGGAGTAATGGTCGCGGGGGTGAGAATGTCATTCAAGGACAGATCTAGAAAGTATGAATCATTTCAACTTGATTTTGCGTGGCTATGCAGTATCGACTTACCAGAAGGCGGAGGAGCTCCACTTCCAACAGCTGAGGTCAACAATTGCTGGAGTTGAGCCAACTGTTCAGGCGTGGCTTGAAAGTTAGAAGGCGCAGAAGATCTGGGATAGGCATGAGTGTGCAGGATATAGCTCATACGCTCAAACATACTGAGAAGCGCCAGCAGTTGAAGTAGAAGTAGAAGGTTGTGATGAAGAACCCCAAGAAGCTTCATAGTCAGGGTCCATTAGAAACCCATTCACATTGTTCACGAATTCTTCGTCCCGGGCGGAGGAGGCATCCTAAGATAAAGGCATTTCTTTAGAACAGGACGTTCTCGAAAAAAAACTGCGAACGAACCTGCATCCAGAACTAGATTTCCCTAGGGTCAGACACAGAACAGAACAAGAAAGGGTGTAAGAACAACTTACAAAGTGTCTCTGGTTTGAAGAGGAAAACTTGAGGACATAGACACGACCTGGAGCTTGAGATACTTTGAGAAATGTAGCGTCGGAAGGAAATAATATGAGATCCTGTAATTCAAAGACGTATTCAGATAAGTCTTGGGTCGATTTCCCGAATGCGTATAGGCAAGCACCTCTTCGACTTCGTTAGAGGTACGATTTTTCCACATTAGGTGCAACAGATCATCTTCTCTGCGAAGCAAAATGGCGCCCTTCGCAGGAGAGGGATCAACAAAATTGGTGCCTTCTCTTCTAAAAGCTCTTCCAGCCTTGAAGGCAAGTAAGGTTCCTGAGTCGGCCATGGTATTGGATGAAGTTAATTTGCGGTTGGAATGAAGGAGCTATGAAGATGATGGGAGTGCACACAATGCCAATCTCAGCCGACGCGTCAGTGCCATGATTTACGTAACACAAAGGTCGTTCTATCCGGCAAGACATTGAGCTTTGTGCTCTTTGAAATGTCCTTTGATTCATTCAACGAACCGTCTGCGTGGGCTATTCCTGCCTCATCGCAACCAGGAGATATTGTCACAGAAGCTTTGAAGAAGGAGAAAGTGCTAAAGTACGTCCTTACTATCTAGGTTCAATGATCTTCATAGGAACAACTCCTAGGGAAATCGCTGCATCTCAAGCGGACTTGAAAGGTGCAACCTGCTCATTCGATAATCACCAGAAATATAGCATATACTCAATCAAGATTACAGCTCTCTACAGCCGAGTACAATCTGTGCGGACAGAGGTCGACAAGCTTCAGTCAGGAAATGAAACGCTGCAAACGTATATAGATAATCTGACGGTGCAAATTGCCAAGAGGAGATGAGAGATGATTTTTCAATCAGCCCTGGTTGATTCTTGGCATAAACTAAAGATACAGACGGTCATATACGGTATGTATAAATTAATACATTGAAGAATCGTTGCATGAACGTATCTAATATGATGTAGTGATCCAAATAGTTTCAATGACTCCTGTCCGAAAGCCAGTGTAACACGATATCGCTGTAGAAATTATCAGGGATGAAACACAGTATAAGTTGAATGGCTCACAGATTATGTTGAGACTTCATTGAGCACTTTACAAAGCGGATTTGAGCAATTTCTATCTGCAAAAGGAACAGTATGGACATGACATTACCGAATAACACTAGGAAGAACGTCGAAGAGTATTAGGGTACACAGTGCATATGAAGGCCCCCACGGTACTCACTGAAACTGGACGATCACTAATTTTATCTAGTTGACTGTTCCCGGTGCCAACATGAAAATAAGAGCGGATTTCAGGAGGAAACCACAAACACGTACAAGGCCGGTATAATTTCCTTGATAGGCGCATGGTCTTCCAAATCATTCTTGTTACCTAGCTAGAAGAGACGTTACTAGGATTGGCCAACAAGGACAGAAGCTGACGGACCACCAGTAAGGGAACACCGACAAGACTCGATTGGGATAGCAATTGATGTAGTTCGAACCGTGCAGCGTTGAATTTCTCTCGCTACATGAAATTAGCTGTTAACAATTTTGCGGAGTAGACGTCGAAGTAACAATGCACATCTGAAGAGTCCACGACAAATCTAGAGCAGCCAGGTCAAGGTTCATTCATACTGATAGAAGATTGTGACGAACACTATAGCGTCTACACCATTGCAATATCTTTCCCATGTAGATCGAAACTTTGGTTGACCTGTTCCAATCGGTTCAGTGACCATACAATTTGGCTCACCATTCGTACGACGCACCAGCGATATCCCATATATTAATTGTAACATTCCCTTTCCGGACCTTCCTAAAGTTATATGCGACAGTGGGTACTACCTCTTCGCTCCACTGTGAAACCAATGCATCAATGAATGATCTACCTAAGCCGACATTGCGGTGCTCTACCGCACCTGGCCAGAACCTATTACATGTACAAAGGAGGTCTTCCCGGAAGCCTGAGTAGCGTTAAAGAATGGGGGAACCAAGAGACGACAGTCAAACTACGCTAACCTGGAGACCGACCACAGCAATTTCAACGGCTTTGGAGAAAAAGAGTCTGCGAAATGACGGTGAGAACTAACATATTCAGAATTTACGATCGCCGTACGCAGAGAACCATTGGAAGAACGAGGAAAAGAATGTTGCCATTCACTATGATTGAGTTATGTGTGAAGTTGGATTATTTGCACAGTCGGGTCAAAGGATAATGTTTCCTAAAGGGGACATCACTCACTCTCTTCAAACATGACCGCCATGTTGCGGACGTTCAGTCGTCTATCGACATCTTCTCTATGTGCAGCCCCTGCAGGCGCTTCTAGATTTACCATTGGCACTCAAGGAGATATCTGCGCCAGGAATATCAGTCTATTGCACCAGTTTCGCTCCTTCCACTCTACTCCGTCAGCTTCCGCTACAATGAACCAGGCCATGAAACGCAAAAAGCCTCCCCCACGTCGCACAGCACTGACTAGCTCACCTCTTCTGGAACAGTCTCCCCAGAGAAAAGGCGTTTGCACCCATATCTTGATCCGGACGCCCAAAAAACCCAACTCGGCTAGACGGAAGGTCGCTCGTGTTAAATTGACCAATGGAGAGTCTGTCATGGCTTACATTCAAGGAGAGGGTCACAATCTCCAGGAGCATAGTGTCGTTCTCGTTCGAGGTGGTCGTGTCAAGGATTTGCCTGGGGTCAAGTATGTATCTAAAGGCGTATTGGGCTTTTTTCTGTTAAATGCATTTCTAGATACAAAATCTGTCGTGGTGCTTTGGACTTTGGCGGTGTAGTTGGGAGGAGTACGGCTCGCAGTCGCTACGGGTAAGTGTCCCATCCTGAAATTCAACAATTCATAATGCAATGTACTAAACCGATATACAGTGTGAAGAAGCCCAAAAAATAGTCGTAATGTGTAATGGTATGCTAATGCGAATCTTATAAGATATAATCCAAAGTCCTCAAAATGCGCGTGGTTACTAGTCAAACCTGTGGAAATTATTCACAATTCCATTAATCCTCCACTCTCCCTCATCTTGCGCTCTCTTTCTTTTCGCGCTCTGACCGCTTTTTCAATGGCGGTATTTAGAGCCCAGCACCAAGCATCGCGTTCGAGCTTGCTCCTCGTTCGAAATATGGCGAATTTCCTTTTCGCGCTGAGCGGTAGAATCTTTGCTTCTGCGGCCCCGAAATGAGTAGGCGGAACATTTGAGGATGTCTCTGTAGTGATACTTGCACCATTTCCTTCTTCCGAACTTGAAATTGTCTTTCGATACCATATCACAAAAAGCCTATCTTCTTCTGGGTCGTCTGTCTCCAAACCGTCCTGGTATCTTCTTGGGACGTTGTTCTCAGTGGGATTGAACTGTCCAGCAGGAAGCACTTGCGCTGCAAAGTAGCCCGAGCAGACATACGCGTCTACGAGATCTATCTTCTTCCTAATAGAACTGTGCATTACTGATTTTGGAGATATGCGAAAATGTATCAGACGTTCGGGTACGAGGACAAGATCCACAAGCCTATATTGACAACCCGTTAGAGATCCTATACACTGCTCAAAAATAACTTTTACCGGTATTGTCCATGGAGCCCTTGCCTCATGAAAACTTTCCCGCTCTTGACGATAGGCTTGCACCCCTCTAGCACACACCAACTGAACAAGGAGCCAAGTGCTGGTAATGTGGATGACGGGTCCACCGGCAATCCGGCGTAGATTGTCCTATCAGCTTCTGCGTAGATGTGTGGCGTCACCAACGGACGGTATCCTTCAGCAATCTCCATCTCTTCTTTGGCGTCGTTTCCGTGTTTCATTCTCCAGTAACTTACAAGAGGTTGTAGTCTTTCTACCCACTCAATCGTTACCCTACACGAGAAGGTCTGCAATATATTGATATCAATGCTAAACCGTAAAAATGAAACACACCTCAAAACGAAGTATATGCCCGTTCTTCAGGAGTAATTCAAATGACCTCCTCATCCTCAGGTCGCGTTTGTCCTCACTTCTGTTCAAGCCTTCTTCTCCGCCTACATCCTCTTGATCGCTGTGGATCACCACTAGTTTAGGAGCTTGACAGCCTTCCTCGTCTTCTCCTTCCCTGTGATCATGTGTAGGTCGCATCGTTGGGTGCGCCGCCCTTCTGACAATCAGAATCGACCTGAGATCCACTATACCGCTGGCGTCTAATAGCTGTTGAATGCCGCGCCTCACCTCCGACTTTCGTAGCGTATGGGCATAACCCGCGTCTGCTTCAACAGGCTGAAGAACGGCTCCCAGAGGTGTGGGAGGATGCGCATGAGATGGATTTAAGACAAGCAGATTGCCGTCGTGTGTGGCCAAATACAGTGCTTGCTTGGCGTGCGTGTTAGGCTTGATGCGGTCAACGTAGCCTTCAATGGAAGGAGGTTCCAAAAGTCGCTCGCCATCTTTTCGATGGATGAATTCGGGATGGTGCTGAGTCACTCGTAATTCTAGATGCACAGGAATACTCGTCTGATATGAAGTAGTGAGATGTGCAAAAGCTAGGGCTCGCTACCCAGCCTTGGAGACATACCTGCTTCAGAGCCAGGCCACACAACACATCCCAGTCTCTCGGACGTCCATCTACATCTTTATTGAGCCAAATCCAGTCCAGATATGAACCTTGTCGCCAGCAAAGCTGCAGCACATCCCCCTCCGCAAGTTGACGTTCAATCACATTCTTCCAATCTGGAACTGCCCGGAGTGATTGCACACTGAGTGCAATAAGATTCTCCCTTGAGAAGACCTTATACATTTGGCTACTATCCAGGTCTGGCATATCTATCTTCAATTTATTGTCCAAGCGAGGGTTGCGGATCTCGACCACTGGAGGCAGGACTCCCCCGCGATGTCTCCTGTGCATATATACAGTGAGAAGATAGAGGTAATGTAAAGAAGAAAGACATACCATAACTGCCATATCCAATCAAATGCACGGGAACGGCTCTTGTGTTTAAAGATGAATATGTTAGACCCTTCTTTGGCTGAATGTATAGTCCACTTTGCTTTCACGGGGTTGAAACGACGGAAAGTAGGACTGCACGTTATACAGAATGTGAGATCCACAAATGAATAAAGCGACAGGCGCGTTCTTGAGGACTTCAATGGAATAATGAATGAGAGGTGTTTGTGACCTGTGATCCATTCTTTGCCGGGGATTGTCTGGACAATCATCAGCCGCGCTACATAAATCCGCCATGAACAGACTCACATGATTCTCGTAAATTTCGATGCGATCCATTCGCCAAACGATGAGAAATTCACCCCAATCCTCATATTTAAGATCGCGTGTGACACGATGCAACGCTTCATCGAAACAAGGAAATACATCGACTGTTTCGATTGAATATATCCTGACAAACATTCTGTCTGGGTTTGCCAGTCAGAAAGCATTTCCAAGCATTGGCCGGGACATACCTCTCATTACAGTGTCCCCCCAGTCAATTTGTTGATGATTTATTGCAGGAATGTTCATGGCACCTGCACTAGTGCCACTAACATCAGTGCCAGTACGTTCCAGAACTGCTGAGGGAGATACTGGAGGAAGAGATGAATTGCTTTCAACGGGAGAAAGGTTGTAGTGGACGTTCTTCTTGGCTTTGTGCGGTGAATCACCATTGCGAGAGAATGAAGGGAGCCTGATGATTGAACGACGTGCAGGTTCTGATTGTACATGGCTCGTGCCGATGTCATTCTTCCGGGACGTAGATGGACGGAGGAGAGCTGTGCTTGAAGATGGACTTGGACCACGCGAATTCTGATGTTCACCGTCTGGGGGCGAGGGGCTGAGATTTTGGGTGGTGGGTTCCGGAGTTTGGACCTGAGAAAGTTCCGTGAACTCTGACGGAGCCGTGACAAAAGTCTGCTGCTCGGTGGCTGAACCGCTCTGACCAGGGCGACCCAGCGGTTCGAGTCCAGATTCAAGAGGAAAGATCGGAGCAGAAAGCTGCGAGGTATGTGCCGAAACTTTGGAAAGTGACTCCGCCTCGTCCATGATATTAATCCCAACAAAGTTTCCAATCTCGAAGCTTCCTCCAATCCAAGCTTCGGGTGGGGCATTTTTGCTGGACTCTGATTGTCCTCGAAGGCGACGCAGGGCGACTCCCCATTCGCTTTCCTTCCAACGTCGATACATCTCTTCTCTCGTGCTCTGTTCTTCATTCTCGCCCCAGTCTTCTTCTCGACCTCCCTGGCGTATAAAAAAGCTCCGCGCATGGTCTTTAATAATTTGCGTTAGTTCTTCGTCTGTTGAATCCGAGTTGCTTATTCTAGTGAATAAGTGTTTTCGCTTGTTTCGCTTCTTCGAATCTTCAGGTGTAGGAAGAATCTTCTGAGGCATAGGTCCAATGAAAAGCCTCTTGTGTACATGCTCGGATTGAGGGAATTGATCATCCAGTTTGTACGCAGAAGTTGTCGCCCCGGACGAGTCCAAAACAGCACGCACTGTCGGAGGCACCATCGTGAAGATGAAGTTAGTTCGGGTTACAAGACTCCCGAGCCATCTTTATTCAGGGTGATAGCAAGTATCAGTAAATTCAGAAGGTACTTTTTGAAGATGACATCAACGAGCGCTAACTCTTAAACTATTTACAGGCGCTCAAAATAAAGTGTGTGAGTGTACAGTAACAATCCTCTATAAAGATGGGCAAACTTGATCAATGAGTGGGGGTGGATTATAATGGAAGGTGCTGTACAGTTATTAGATGTGTGTAGGAAAGAAAAATATTTCGTATGTTGGATCAATTTAAGAATCTGCAGATACTTTTCTGAGCATATCCCGAGTTTCCTTGAAATATTGTTCAGATTCAGGCCGCTCGAAACTATACGAAACGTCAGAAATGAAAAAGACTAGAGCATGGCGGACAAGAGACTGACGCAATTTTCTTGCCCTTGATGTGCATGTCTGGTTCCTGTAGAGCGAACGGGTTCACATCCGTATTTACATCGAGGTTAGCAAGGCTGTGGTTGACGAAGCGGTGCGAAGTTTCGTCTGAACGAACAGCATATATGACATCCAATAATTTCGAATTGGGGTCAAGACGCCAGTAATCAATGGCAATCTGGGGAGCGGGCAGATCGGACCTATGTAGACCTTTGAGTCTAGAATCCGGAAAACGGAGTCAAAGAGGGATTGTATGTACCATTCGGGGACCCGGCCAGCTTCTATCTCCTTGATACATTTGGTATATGTCGCGACGGCTTCTTCTTCGAGATGGCCAACGAATCGATGACAAGCACGAGGCGAGATGAGGTAGGAAAGGACTGAGGTATCACTGTCAGATATAGCGAGAAGATATGAGGGCACACTTTTGCCTACAAAACAAGTTGTAAAATACGCCCTGGGCGCCCAATATCATTGCGCGGAAGAAAATGGAGGGATTCCGGAGAGTCATGAACGTCCTGGATAATGTTGAAAAAACATCTACAAAAAATGAATCGGACTGCTTACATCAAATGCATTCGTTCATTTTCAGCTTCTTCTAAACAAGTATGGATCCTGATCAGTGATTACTGTGAGCTAATTGTACTTTTTACTCGGATGAACAAAGGAACTCACCATCCATTATCGCGCCGCATAAGACGCAAGCTTTGTAGATGACGAAGCGTGGCGGCTACCATGCCAGGAACGCCCGCAATGGATTCTAGAAATAGGATACGCTGGATGCAAGTCAGTATTAGCGTCTGAATGTCTGATGCATCATCCTTACTTGCAACCACTGCTTCTCGTTTAGAACATAGCCTCCCTTTCGCAATTGCTCGAGAGTCATGTTCGTTCCAGGAGGAATGGTTTTGTGCCTAAAACCAGACACAAGATCATATCCCCACCTAAGCCGGAACTGTTAGAGTCCGTTTACTACAAAGGAAATCCACTGAGCACGGACTTTGAAAACTTCACTAGATTTGCAGCCAACTTGTCCGAAAAACAAGTCGCTTCGCGGTGAAGCACCTGAAGACGGTCATTTGGAATATTTCAAGCAGCGAAATGGAAATTGTTACCTCAACAGACTTGAGTTCTTCTGGAGCATACACAGGATGGAATAAAACCCAATCTCCGTGGGTTCCCTTGTTCTGGTGTGATATTTCGCCATTGTGATTAATCGCAGTCACCGAGAGTGATGGCGAAGATGCATCATCTATAGTTATGGCGCGTATTGAAGGGCAAGTGCATGGTAAATAGCAAAGAGACAGACTGACGTTTATGAGGCCCAACGGCGGCAGCTTTGGCTTGACGATCAGTTAAGTCGTTGTAGCGTTGAGCGCTCGAAGAAAATGAGCGAGACGCGGTCAGCCTTAGCGAGCTGGCTACGAGAGCAGTATAGCCGACGCGTCTTGTAACATGAGGAGCATATGTAATAATCGAATGTTGTAGCATGATAAGATCGGTCGAACGAGCCAAACCAAGTTTTAGATCGTGAAAGGGAAGGGGAGAACGACTTGAAACTAGTGAAACAAGAGGCCTCAACACTGTACCGTTTTTATACCCCTGTAAAGAGTCACCGTCTCCTTCCGACCTTTTCCGATTCAAACCGAGCAAGCGTCTATCCTAAGCAGCGCCACAGTAATGTAAAGACTCAATTGTGCACCGCTCAGCATACCCATCTTGACGAGAACGCGGACATCTACAGTGACCTGCGATGGGTTGGCGTAAGCGGAGAGAATCGAAGCCCGGTTCCTGCCAAAAAAGTCTAAACCCCGGGAGGGAAAATCCCACGCGATTTACATACTAGGAGGGGCCTACAAGTGAGTCAGACCATGAACTGAATCATTCTCCATCTGCAGGCTGTAAAACTTGTCTAGAGTTTATGTAAAGTGACTGAAGACAATGCTCTGTGTACACTTTTGGAGATAATTGAAAGGATAGATAGCCAACAATGGATTCATTATTTGGCGCAGTCAGTGAAATCATGTGAAATCCGAGTCCTTAATTGTCTCAGACTTCATATTGAGGAATTTGGGTCTGTGTCACAGTTTGCCTGCTCCTTTTGCTTTTCAATGGGCATGAGGACAAAGTTCATTACTCCAGAGCCATGTGTGATGCCTCGGAGCACAGTACATGTAATAAGCTAGTATGCTTACATCTGCAAAACCTGTATTTTCGGCTAAGGGTCCGAAAGCAGTCGAGAGCACTTCCCAGCAGTGAAAGCACCCAGAGCATGTTGCTTTCAGTGCTTTCAGCACTGGGATCTGCTGGGATCTGCTCTCAACCCTTAGCCGAATATCCAGGTTTTGCAGATGTAATCTGATGTAGAATATCATTCCTCATATCTCTCCAGCTACACATCAGATCTGCTTCAAATTTGAATCAAGCAGCAAAACTGATGGCTTCATACCAATGATGCCTGTGATGATTTTTCCAAATTTTTGCATGTTTGGGATGGCATACAAGACTTCGGAGTATTCAGGTGGTCTATCACAGTTTACACCTCAAATATATGTTATTATCTGGAGTGTATGGTATTGGTGTGTAAGTACCACTTGAGGTATCTGTTTGTTATGAATTTTGACCTTTGCCATCATTAGGCATGCTAGGAACTGTGTCCTTTGACATTCTGTGGGCTACTTATCACCTATCCATTGTTAAGATCATGTATACTGGTAAGTTGTGCCAAGGGCCAATCAATATCAAAGTGCAGAGGGTCGAATGGGACAGTGGTGAAGTTATTAACAATACCACCATTACGTCATTAGTCCCCAGAGAGTAGGGCAGAGAAGTAGTGGTATGAGTAGCAGCCAAGCTGAATACAGCAATACCACTGCCAACGAGAAGCAGACCAAAGGACTTATAAGTTCTAAGGTTGAGATGGAGGATGCTCAAGGACTTCCGTGTCACAAAGCGACAGAGACGGAGTGACTAAGCGGAGCAACAGGGTAAGCGGCAGCGCGGAACGACGGAGAAGGCGGTAGAGGCGGAGCAACTGATCGGAGCGTGGACAGACTGGTCCCAAGATAATGACAGAGTTA
>MU795783.1:0-11054 GCA_027886305.1 Lentinula aff. lateritia
CTCACTTTTGTTGCCTCTCTGAGACTACAAGCTCTACTATCCAGGTTGGTACCACAGAGTGTCACCACTGTGTAACCCCTGTCCTGCTCAACACATCATGTGTATCGTCAGTCTGGTACTCGAGACTAGCAAATCCTACAACCTAAATCATTGCAATGTACAAACTGTTGATCTTTAAATCAATCTTCATCTTGGAGTTTTTCTGATTCTGAGCTCAACACTGTTCAACATAGAGTGATAACAATTCAGAAGGGAAGGCCTTTTTTCCGTATCGCTGACTTCTGACTATCACTACAAAGTTTTCTGTATCTGACATGATCAGGGATTTGGCTGACACAGCTTCAACAAGTCGGTTTCTGGAATGGTGACGATGGACTACTTACTTGGGTTATCCATTCGATTACAGTTGCGTTAATGGTCCATCGCAATGGAATGTGCAACTGATGGGCAATCACCGCTGTAGGGTATTGTTATAATCTACCAGCTCAATTCCCCATTGCCTTATCGAGGGGCATGACTCTTGTTCCATTTTTGGTAAAGGTGTGTCTGTTCGCTCATGTCATTGAATAAATGATTTCAGACCGGCTTATGGCAGAACAGTCATTGAATGCTGACTGAAAACGGCGGAACATCTACGTTCGTCAAGTCGTCTGCGGTGTGTCAGAGAACACTTTATGTACATGGACAAAATATTTCCGCGGCCCGAAATTCCTCTTTTAGGGCCTCTGTGCGACCGTAGCGCACTTCGAAATCCAAAGACACGGCATGCCAATGTCGACACTATAATGTGGGTCCATATCTTCAATCCAAAGGTACGACTCCTTGGCAAGACTTGTGACATCCCTCCTTCCTTCAAGTTTTAGGTGGGCAAGCATTCCAGCACCACCCGACGACTTAAGAATTCCTAGATGCCGTTCCACGAATCAGGTGAGATGACTCGCGTCTGGGACTTACATATAGTATGCCATCATTGCGCGGCTGGTTGGCTTCGTGAAACTCGTACTGTCACGGTATATCTAACCCCTGTCTTCGTCTTCAGCTTCTGGATCTCTTTCTCTCTCTATCCCTCCTCTTCTTGTGATTATGCAGGGCTCTCAGCGCCCCTCACCCGACATTTTCATCTCTTATGATCATGGCAAAGAGCTAATAGATCCAGAAATAGAAGCGGAAGCCCAAATAATCGCTCAGGGAATGCCTCCGATGAGGCCGACCTCTCAAGCACCCAATGGCTTTCTTACGTTCAAGCAATATTACTGTCGAGGAACTCCAGAGGAGGCCGCAGCGATCTGGAACAGCCTACCTGCTCGCGAAAATCAGAAGTGGAGAAGAGTCAGTGAGATCCGGAGGACGTTCAGCGTGGGAACCACTGCTCAGGAAAATGACATTCCAGCCCGCCAAACACCACCGTCGAGAGGCGGCCAATCAAGTCCAAAATCGCAGTGCTATAGTCTCTGTGACAAAAACGCAACAAGACACTGTCTCTGGGTTTTCAGAGTCGAGAACTCAACATTCCACCCTGATTATTGTGAGTAGTCATTCGGCCAAACGAGGTATCGATTTACCTTTTCTTCAGTCCTTTCGAGGCCTGTGTACAGCAGGCTGCACCATTCGTCGTCTGTCACGACACATTGCGAATCACCGCATGCTCCTCGTCCACAGGTTTCTCATCCACAAGGTACGTCCAAATAAGTCATTGTCCCTGTAAAAGACCCATGCTGACCGCCTTTGATAGAAGCCTTCCACCCATATCCCCCTACTAACGTGAATAGAACTCGTGCCGCTTACCCCAGCACTGAGCCATGTCATTCTGGATGTGCGCCCCTCGAAAATCGTTGGCCAATGTTGCAGCTACCGCACCGTAAGTATTTCTCGTTTGGATTGCACGAACTCCTCATGATAAATTTTTATTACTTCAGCAAGCTGGTCTTCCACCCGATCTAGTGAGACTCCGCAACATAACCACAGCTTAGGCTTTCCGCTCGCAGGTCCTAGCTGGGGAATTACACCATCAGATCCTCACCACGAGGAACGATTGGAGACTTACCACAGTCATCAAGTGTATCAAGGTTTTCCTGATAGCAGCCCTCGCGACTCGATTTCTAACCTAAACCCCTCGTTCTATGAGAGCCCTTCTTTGACCGGGAGCAACATGCGACACAGCAGTGGCAGAAAATCCCAGTTGTCTCATCATCAATGGCCAGATTCGGGCTATACGCGAAACTTGGGATATCATGGAAGGATATGAGGGAAGAGGGTCGTCAGGGGAGATCTTGAATTTTATACGTTTGAACTTTGTATTAACAATGTATCAACCGGTGGTAAGTAGTACCGTTTTGCATAATTACCTTGTACTCTTTTGAGTCAATTGATGGTTTCCTTGTGTATACATGTAGTACTACGTTTCCTGTAATCTGTATATCAGCATTCCTTGTTCTGTTTTGTCCTTACGAATTGGAAAACAGAGGATGAGTCGGAAACGCGTTGGTGGCGTGGAAATATCGACCCTTGTGGAGCAATATATTGATTTGCCTTGGAATAATGGGGGACCTAGTAGCGTCGCACGCATAGACCTACGAAAATGGAGAGATATAGTCATAGAGAGAGAGAGAGAGAGAGAGAGAGAGAGAGAGAGAGTAATATAATGATATTCGACACTACATATCAAGAAGCCGATGTCGTTAAATGGTGAGCGGACACTAATGATCAAGACAGTCGAAAGCCTTGACAATGATTGCGATACATGTACAGGAAGACATTGATTTCATTTTCGGTGCGCCCCAAAAGGCAAGTCACGCTGCAGGCCCACCAGGGCCAAACGCTTAACCACTACCCATCCGAATTTGGCAACTTTCAATTCATTGTCGTTTTTTTCAAGGACAAAAACGTTGATCGTATGAGCCGGGCCACCACATTTGAGAGGACCTATAAAGAGCCAATGTTTATGTCTCCTTCCTCAAAACTTACTATGAACTGTGACTATATAACTCCCCCGCATCATACTCCCAGTTCGGCTCTGACCTCTGATGGTCGATGGTACTACCTGAATGATCAGTTTGGCTGTTGGCCAACCTCCGTATGTGCGATCATCCTTCCCCCTCATCTAGATTCATTGACCCCCCGCAGTTTTTTGAAGCACAAACTAAGGCCCCTTGGCCAGCACCTCGTCCAGTCAATCCAGATGCAGTCGTCCAGCATTCTCGCGTGATCGCCGGCGCCGTGTGGCCACCTTCGCACCATTTATCCTCCCTCGATTTGACGCCCGAACCTAGGCTAGATTATCCTCCCTCCGAGTCGATAGCTGGCCCCAGCCGAATAGTTACGACGGATACAAACGAAATGGTGTCCGATTCCGATACTGGCTCTGATGTTGCGGATTCACTAGCCAGCCCAATTTCGTCTACGGATTGTTTAGACACCGCCGATAACTTCGAGGAAGGGTCAGAAACTTATCCCATCAATGTTAACGACACCAGCGGCGAGGACAAAAACTTCATCAAAGACGAAGAACCAGCTGCAGCCGGAGAATCTTCAACAGTCACCGAGGGTTTATAAATGCAGAAGTTGTGACTATTTTCATCACCAAATGTTGTATATTATCTTGTCAACCTGCTCTACCTGATATGAACTTTGAATTCCCTTAAGCCCTGTTCCCAAAGATTGAGAAAACCTGCAACTTCTTCTTTACTGCTGGTGCCGGCCTTCAGAGCGTCCTGATGATCACCACAGATCGAAGCCATTTGGTAAGCCAGAGCGAGGACAATAACCTTGTTTATTGCGGCAGCACCGATAGAAGCAGGATCTTAATGTCGAGATATCGCAACGCTTTCGGAGCTTACAGCAGTGGCAGCAGAGGTGGTATTGAATGAGTTATTGAGTATCGACGAGAATTCTGTTGCAATGGCTCGGGAAATCTCGTTTCACGGTTCAAAATTTAACTGCAGTTTCAAGGACTGGCGCTGAGTAAACAAAGGGTCTTTATTCCGCCTAGATGGAACGATGAATCTTCCAAAGAGACATGACCCAAATCTCGTCGACATAGTCTTCCCCACAACTGTGACAAGATTTCGAGTGAAGTGAGAAGCGGAGCAAATTTGAAAGGGGCGGTTTCTGAGGGGTTTGAAAGTGTCGAGGCTCTTTATCAAAGCCGAAGGCACTGTGGGTCGTAGTTTTTGTCGTCCCTCCGTATTCCGGCCAAGGGTCGAGCCTGCCATCCGGCACCCATTGAACGAGGGATAGCCGTTCGAATTCCTGCATTTCTTTCGGACCAATCCAACGGCGACCCATGATGGGCGTGCAAGGCATCCTAAATGGGAATAAGGACTTCGCAGCGCTCAGTATATTTGACCATATGTGCTAGAATCAGTTATGGTCTTTGAAGCTTCCAGCAGTGAGGAAACGTGAAGTCAATGGCGTGCAATAGTTGATGAGTGAAACGAATTTCAATCAGAAGTTCCGGCCATAAGTTACGTAAATTTCACTGTAACGCCTTCTGCTAAACTACACAGCTCGTCGCCAAAGAGGCTGAATTCACCTTTGTTCCATCTACCATCATGATTTACAGCGCTTTGCTTGAAAAATCTACCTTTCTTTGCGCCTTTCTACTCTATGTCCTCTTACCGGTAGTGGCTCAATCATCTTCAACATCCTTGTCAAGCTCCGTCACAGGTTCATCTTCAACAAGCAATTCAATTTCCAGTGGCTCTATCACTGCTAGTGCAACCGTTAGTGGCTCTGGATCCAGTCTTTCTGCCAGCTCAACAACGTCGGCTGCTCTACCTTCATTAAGCGGCTATGACACCTGTGGTATGTTTATTGTTCTTTTCCGCAGCGTTTACACCTTAATCTTCATTCCTTGCTAGTTGTAACATGTTTCGAGACTGCCATAGCACAAGCGAACTGCTCTAGCGTCGTCCCAGAGAGTTGTTACTGCAACAGGTGTGTTTCAGAGCGTTGCCTAATGCGCATTTGTTTTTCTTAATACATATCGTAACTATGTAGCTCGGATTATCAAAGTGCTCTCGTATCCTGCATGCAGTCCAACTGCGCTAGCGAACTTGCCACCGCAGAAGGATTGACGAACCAGTTTTGCGCGCTCGCGAGCACCAGCACTTCGATCTCCTTTTCAATCACCTCCTTACCCTCCTCCACTTCGTCATCTAGTTCTTCCAGCGCTTCGGGTGATGGATCTACATCTGCGTCTATAACTTCATCTGTTGGTACCAGTACGTCGTCGAGTAGCAGTACCAGCGCCAGCGCCTCCAATGCTGCTTCGGGAATAATCCTTGGAGGCATTAGCCAAGCGGCATCGACCAACTTGCTCGTTGCCGCTATCGGAGTCCTCGCCGGAGCATTGCTTGTTGGTTAACATCATCCATCTTCGGTTGACCGATGCGATCTTCGGGATCACATACGACATTGAACGACATATCTATGCACCACCGTTACATACGCTGTTACTGTAACCTACGCACTCATACTCATCACATCGTGGACCATCCCTTCCTTGCTCACACTCTTTCGATCACAACACACATTCGTAGCATGGATAACTTGATATTTAATTAACTTCTTTTCTTCTCTTGCGGTTCGTGCATCACTACTTTGAACATTTGAATTCTCGTTACTCTACCAATCACTGTGCACACATAAGTACTGCTTCTGCTTATAAACTGGGCCTAATATGTACATAGACGCTACCCTTAACAAAGGTTCGCATGTTTTTCGTGCAGAGAGCTACATAGCTTCCTTTCGACGATGTGTGTACATGCCATCAAAAGAATTACCTCTAGGTGGTTTGTTTGTGTCTACGGTAGAGGGGGTATGTCACAACAGAGAACATAACTCAAGTGAAGCTGCGCACCCAACGCGGTAAAGGGAAGCTGTATCTCCCACACGACCCACATTGCCCGCAACTTCCCAGGCATCCCTAGACAGTGTGATCTCGCACCATCTCTAAAAAGTCGAAAACCCATTCAATCGACTATTGACGAGGAGGAAGAGGAAAATGATAACGCAGAACTGGCCTTGACATTCGGCCATTCATCCAGATTATCGAGTCCGCTGTATTCACGGATACGCAGCCTGAACGATGATTAAGTTGGTGAGAAAACGCGGTGAGTCTAATCAGGAAGAAAGGTAATGCCTAACCATGGCAAGACGTTCATATCCGCTATAGAATACATGCCTCGACCGGGGCCAGCTAGATAATTCCGGTCTTGGTTTAGACGAATGTCGAGGACACTATAGAGGCGTTTGACTTCGTTGAGATATCCTGTTGAATGAAGTGAGGAAGGTTTCACAAGGGACAGTGAGTTGAAGATATAAGACTGACGATTTAGTGCGTAAGGTACGACTTCGGAAGCAGCATTGCGAAAGTGATTCACTAGGAGGATAAAGATCTACGATGAGATCGTTTTATATCTTGGAGTAAGCAGATGAACTGCTGTCCTACGTTGTCCTTGCATAGGTCCCACACCCCCGTGCTGAAGGAGTAAAAGAATGAGGATGATACCAGGACACCAAGGGCGACAGAAGATGAGCACACACCGCAAAGAATATCCACTGCAGCATCTCGCTATACTCATCCGGATTCTCCTTCGGATCCCAGCCAAACTTGTTAGCTGTATCGTAATGTTGCTGGAGGTAGATCAAGATAGCCGCAGTCTCAAAGACGACGAAATCGTTCCGGCTGTGGTCTACAATGGCGGGAATACGACCGTTTGGGTTAATCGCGATGAACCAGGGGTCCTGTAAAGCTTTTGAACATGTAGAAGAAACGATGATGTTGAAAAATACATGACATACCTTTTGTTCGCCTTTGGCGACATTGACTGGCCGGACTCTAAAGGAGGTGGGTACGATTTGAGATTACTCTGCGGCACCCTCTGATCGCAACGAAAGACAAACTCGTAATCAAAGTCATAAACATTCCTCAGCTCTTCCAGGAACACAGCGACTTTGAATCCGTTTGGTGTGGGAGCAGAATAAAGTGTTATCCCTCGTTTGACTGACATGATTGTTGGGTAAGAAGACGGATATCTAGGCAAATGGTAATAAAGATTCAACGTTCAACATTGAACAAGGACAGTTCACACGAACAATATCCAGGACAGATCTGATGACGAATCGGAACTTGGCGAAACGGATTTAGGATACCTTGAGGGGACCAGAATCGATCAAAGTGCGGCCACGGACCAGGACCCAGTCAACGAGATACCAGTCCTTGCTCGAGATAATTGTTTGTTTGTCCGAGAGGATACCGAGAAGAGCGACATCGGTCTTTTCTATGGAAAAAACCGGTCAAAAGCAGTCAGATAAAATATGCGTGTCACTGTACAACTCAACATCGGTCTACAAGCTTATCCAGCCTCTTCCATCATCATCCAGGACTTTGACAGATCAGTTCTCTCTCCGCGACAAGCAAGAATTTACTTGTTCTTCTGCTATACATTTTTTGTCCTGGTTTGCTAGTTAATTTGCGTCAAGAGAAGTACGATGCCCCGGGATGATTGAGTTTGCGAGTATCACTGAGCACACTCGTGGCGCTTGCGGCTAGTTGGCGATAACTTTACCAAATTCTCAGCGGAAAACCAGGGTGTGAAGAGGCCTGGATATTAAAGGTCCCGGAAAGGGTGAAAGGGTTGAAGGAAGGTGAGCAAATGAAGGGCATTTCTAGATTAACACATCGGTTCGCATAGCGCTTTCACTGTAAGGGTGACTCAAAGCGGATGGGACAGGCTTCAAATATGCGTGCAAATAAAAAAGACATATAGACATCATACTACGAAGAAGTAAAATTATACGGTAAGTGAAAGTGACATGTCTTTTACGATTGGTGCATTCGAATCCACACTGATAATCGTGTAGCCAGAGTCGGTCGCAAAGTGCAGAAGATCCCCAACTGTACCGAAATTTGCCTCTATTCCCAACCGGGCGCATGAGCAGCAGAGACAAGGTCAAGGTCAATATAGACAACGTTGAAGCGCATCGTAATGAATGCAAAAAAGCCGCGACAACGACAACTCGGGGATCAGGAGGATGGGCTCTCGAATGCAGACGAGAGAACAAAAGGTGTGATGACTGAGTGGCTCGAGAGAGCAAGCATTCGGCGGAGGAAACCAATTGAGATGGCAGTCGACGAGAGAGGTATAGAGCTGCCTAGTGATTGAGGGAGGCATGCGGTGATGGCCGACGAGCATGTCGAGGCCAGTTATCGCGCGAGCTACACCAACAGCGATGTCGCATTTGTCAATGTGGGGGGCGAAGATGTGACGGTGAGTGGATTGGAAGATGCCAACAGAGCGCACAACATCCTTGTACTTGACTAATTCTCCTGCGAGAGTGAATACAGGGGGAGTGGTGGGAACAGGGCCAAGATCATGGTCCAAGATTTGTCTGCGCTGACCAGTAGAGCATTATCGAGACACCAAGTCCACTAAGGGCATAGAACCTATCGGATAGCTGTATGGTGCGACATTAAACACTCATTAAACATTGACGTTTAACGTCGGCCCCTCACCATGTTACGGAGTCATGGGAATGCATGCAAACAATTGTGTATTGGAAAAATAGTTCATAACAAGACAACTCAGAAAGGTAAATCGACATTATGCACGGAATACAGACAACATACATCTTCAATGCGCATCCTCTACTCTTATGTAAATTCGAATCAATTTGCCGTGGGTTTAAAACTAAAGGGAATTGTTTGGTGAGTCTCCAAATTATACAAGAACCTTCCGTTGATACGTTGATACGCATGAAGATTTAACGATCCTTTTCCCGCTTTAAGATCCATTTGTACTTCTCCAGAACATGGGCATGTTACGGATTCAATGCGGACTACGGAGGAGATTTGGATGGAGAAATGGTTGGGATCACCAACAAACTCAGGACTCTTGGGGCTCAGAGAAGGTGCTCCAAAATCTATCAGCATTGCGTTGACCAGACTCTCTGTTGAGCTCTTTGCCTTCGCATGGTCGCCTCCGACAGGATTAGTAGTAGTAGTCGGGGATTTGACATAGGACCAAAGGATTAGTTGCCCTTTGCGGGGTACCAATGTTACATTGACCGGTTCAGGAGTATTTAAGATCTACATTTTGACAGTCACAACTTGAAGAAAAACAAAGAAAAGCAACACCCACATTAGGGTTGGCTACGGGAATGGCATTCACGATGCAGGCAGTGGCAAGGCCTATGGTCAGGGAGGCAATGCTGAAGTACATGATGTGGTTGTTGGAGTGGTGCAAGTGTCTGGCAGAGAATGTGAGGTTAGACGGGAACAGTACTGAAATCAACTCACTGCGAACAAGCCCTAGTGGTAGGTGGGACGAGCAAGACGAAAAGCGGGGACCTGAGGTCTGAGGCATCACAGAGTGAGCATTATTGGCCTTTGAATAAGTGGATTAATAGGCTTACTTTGGGAGAGCAGATGAGAAGGCGACGACAAGTAGAATAAAAGTTGACCAGCAACGAATACAGAGAAATGTAGGGACGGAAACCAGCGTACTTGAAGGCTTTAAGCCTCAGATGCTCTTATACAAGAACAGGAGTCAAGGACGCCGGAAACTCCTGCAGAACCATGCGGGAAGTACGCTAATTCGGATAAGGAATCTTGAATCATCTTTTTGTCCGTTTTTGATATTCCTGTTGCTTTTAAGCTCTTCAGAGCTTCTTTACCCATGATTTGATGCCGGAGATCTGTCTTACTTCATTAAGACCACCAAAGATGCCCGCGGTAAGCTAGGGTACGCTATATCAGACAAGGAACCGGCTTTCAAGGCCTAAGGTATGCTAATTTTGGCCAAGGAAAATGCCAAAATAGGGTCCCAAAGTGCGCTCATTCGGATGGCGTCTAGACTTTAGTGCTGCCGCAAGGCAAGGTCAAGGCAAGGCCAGGTCAAAACTAAAAACACCTTGCCTTGGTTCAAACGAGTCGAGGTCAAGGTTGAAACCAATGCAACTCGAGGTTGTTTCTCAAAAAGGCAACAACTTTCGAAGTCCGCTGTTCCATCGTGAGTGCGTGAGCTGCAGCCTGCAGCAAGTTTTGTCCGCACTGATTAGGAGTTATTGAAGATTTGAAGTAACAAGAACAGACTCAATGTAGAATAGATGTATACATGATAATTAAGTATGTACTTAAGAAGATCAGATACTATCCTGAAGTCCTCTGTGATTCGAAGCTAGAATCTATCATAGAAGCTAATTCATGTCCACGTCCATTAGCCATAAGATAGTCAATAGTCTCGGTAGAGATATCAGCCACCAAAAGCTCCGCTTCGGTGCATATTAAGTCCTCCGTAAAATTAAGCCTATCATTACGGAAAATGTACTTCAGAATTTGAAGTACCTCCATTTTCAGTGGAGATAGAGAATTACGACGCAGTGCATCGGTTTCCTTGCTCGAAGAGAATACACGTTCACATGGAACTGCTGAGGCTTGAGCAGGAAGGACATCCTGTGCAATCTGCCAAAGTAAAGGATAGTCATGTTGACGCTCCTTTGCATAGCACCAGTAAACATCCGATCCTGTTCATGTATGATATAAACCTTACCTGCCAGTACCGGATGAGGTCCAGATCGTTCCAACGAGCGTCATTTTCATCAAAGACACCAGACCCTATATATTTGTCAAGTTCCTCATCTATGGCAGCCTTATTTTCCTCTTGTTCACATTGCTCATGGTCGGAATTGCTCTCTTGATCTTCAGGAAATGAGCCGAGCTCAGGAGCAGAGATATGTGATGTCAGAGATGACAGTGTCAATGGTAATCCTGATTGAATTTGTGATCGTCGTTGGGCGTTCCGTTGTCGAACATCAGTAAACTTTTGAAGGCCTGATGTTTGTGCATGTGCGGCAGATGAAGCAGATGATAGAGAGACTGTGCGGCGAAGGGGTGTACAGGGATTCGAGGTCCGTTTAGTTGACTCGCGGTTGGCTTGTCGATACTCCAGCATCTGAGGTGAGTATGGGCACCCGCAACAAACTTTCCGTGCGGTGACTAAGCGGGCGCCTATGCGTTAACTCGCGAAATACAGTAAAATCTGTCGCGCTGA
>MU795784.1:0-11040 GCA_027886305.1 Lentinula aff. lateritia
ATCTGGTATGTGCGAGGTAAATGATTGAGATTAGGACTAAATGGGGGTTATTGCGGCGGAAGGGTCTATGGAATGATGTATCATGGAAATCTGGGGTGTATTGTCGAGGCTGGGTTGAGGGGGGAAGCTTATGAAGAGGACCCGGGAGGTCCTGGGGCGAGTGAAGCAATTCCGTGGGGGGTTAGACGATCAGGGGGAGGTTCTTCGAGGCCAGGTAGGGTGATGGGTAGGTTGGTCAGGGCATGACATTACCCCCCCGTCAGTTCTTCGCGCCCTCGAGAAGGACCTGTCGCGTTTTTCATGGAAGTCACCTGATAGGCACGTGGTTCTTGAGAATTTTTCGTTGAAGTTCCTCCAGGTCCCTTTTCACTTCGTTTACGGTTGTTGTTCCACGAGTATTACTCCTGTGCAACGTCTACTAGCTTTCTCTTCATACCACGGTGCCCTCGTCCTCCCCTAACGCTACATTCTCCGCCTTATCACCTCCCATCCCTTCACGTTCATCTTCTAGGGAGTCAGCCGCCTTGGCCTCTGAAGGTGAGGTTGAGCAAGATCAACTGGCCTTTACCATTGAGTCCCCTTCCCGGCCCCAACTTCAACTATTCGAGATTATATTCAACACCGGGAAGTTGCTCGCCTCGTATTGCCGCAATGACCCCTTGTGGTCCACTCTCGCCAGGGTAGCTCTTCCTTGTTCCAACTGCGTTAAGCATCCAGAGGCGTGTAAAGTTCCAGAAGGTTCGCCCCATTGCAGCTCATGTACTGGAAAAAAGACTTGTAGTCTTGGGAAGCTCCTCCGCCATCGTTACTTTTCCCGTCGTTGTAGTCAGGACCTCGCATACAGTCGAAGGTTTTTGGAATTACACGGTTCTCCTGCTCAACGCGTGTCCTGGAGCATTCCTGAGGACGCCTGGCGCCGCTACGATGCCCGTTTACACTCCCAAACCTCCTCCACTAGCATACTTATGGAGTTGAACATGCTCGACGACCAGGATACTCAGGCTGTCGATAGGCGGGAGCTGGCGCATTTTCAACGGGCCCAGGAGCAAGAGGCAGCCTTAGCTGCAAAACATAAGCATGCCCATGCTTCTCCTCCTAGAGACGGGTTGACGAAGAAGAGGCGATCTGCAAAGACCAGATCCCAACCTGGTGCTTCCGACGCTGCTGCTGGGGAGGTACCTCGGGTTGTGCGTTTGGTGTTTCCACCCGCCCGGCCGGCACCTCCACCTTCGTTCCCATCCCCTCCTCGTCCTCCTTCCTCGGATTCGGTTCCTGCTACTAGGGTAGCGCCTGTCAGCCGCCAGACCGGTTCAGTTCAGGACCCTGAACCACTGGTTCAGCTGGCTGATGTGGCAGGTCGTCAAACCAGTTTCGCCACAGGTAGTGCTGCTCGTTTTGCGGTGCCTATTCCTTCGGCTATAAAAGGTCCCCAGGAAGCTCCCTCCCTCCTTACTATGCCTCCTTCCAATCGTCCCGCCCTGGTCCCCAGGGTTCTTGCACAGCACCCTTATCGTGCTGAGAACGAGCGTCTCGTCGCACAGGTCCATCTGTTGGAGTCGCAACTGGCTTCTTCGAGGCAGGAAAATTTGACTCTGGCTTCAGCCCTCCGTGATACTTTGATGTCGTTGGAAGCCCATCAGGGGGAGCTCGAGCAGCTTCGGGCATCCGCCGCGCTATCTTCTCAGCGGCAAGAGGAGTATGATCGTCTAATGGTCCAGGTCCAGGCTTTGCAGCATCTTCTGCCAGGTCCCGTTGACAAGGTGAGTTACCTTCTTGTGAATGCGTGCTTCTGCTGACCCCCCTTTTCTCCTATGTCTCCAGCCCTTGGTTGATCGCTTCCAGGACTTCGAGGAGAGCCATCGTGTTGCTTGTGAAGACCGGGACAAGTATCATTCGCGCTCCGCGTCCTCTGAGCGTCGTAACGAGGAGCTGGAGAAGTCCTTGATCCAACAGCAGTCTCTGGTAGACGAGTCGAATGTGCTAGCTGTTCGTCAGAGGAAGAGGATCGAGGCTCTTCAGGAAGAGGTACATTGTTTCCGGGAGCGGGCTCTTTTCGTGGAAAAGATGGTTCGAGAGTATCCTGAGGAGGGTTTGTATCCGGTTTCCCTTCCTCCCCTTGCTGAGGTACAGGGTCAACTGAATGATACCCTGGCCTCTCTTCGTCGTGTTGCTACCTTCGCCCATCGACTTTACCGTTCCAACCCCGCGACGGTATTGCACCAGCATAATCGATACATGGGGACAATTATTGAGGCCATTATCTCCTTCCTTCGACATGGCCTGGACACCGCGGAGCCGGACATTATTCTTCGTAGTTTTCAGCTGGCCTTGGAGTTTATGGAGGCTGCTCGAGGTGTCCATGCCGAGCTCCACCTTCGATCCCTCAGTAGCGTACAGTGGTTTTTCCATAATGCTGCTGAGAGAGAGGAGGGTACCTATCGCCTGATCTTGAACCATTCCCAATTTCCTGACGACGCCCCCTTTCTCAACGCAGCCCAGCATGCTGGCTTTGTAAAGCCGTTCGACAATTCCCTTGAGCCTCCCCTCCATCGTCAGATGTTTGCCCTTGAGACGGCTCTCCCGCATCATGGTCTGGGTAGCTGGGAGGATTTGGTACCAGCCGTTCCCAGTCTGGACCCGGCTACGCAGGCTTGGGAGGCCATGATGTTAGACTTGATGCATTTTGTTACAGATACGCCTTCCCCCGGGTCTGTGTCATATCAGGATGTCGGGGTGGACCCCTGTGGGATCGATTCTCCTCCTCCTTCAGGTGATGCTCCCCTGTTCCTTCCAGATCCAATGTCACCTGCGTCTCCCCTTCTTCCTGGTCCCTCTCCCCCCCTTCCTCCGCTCTTTGGCACTGTCGCCACACTGGCTATTAATCTGACAGGTGAGGACGACGAGGGCATCTATGAGTCCCCATCTTCTCGGGATCATTGTTTGGAGCGGGAGTTGACGGATGCGGATGGGATGGAGGTTGATGAGGATGCTCCCATTAAGTCTGAATCGTCCGTAGCATAGGCCTGTACATACTCCTATTTGTCCATTGTTTGTTTATTACCTTGCGTACTTGTTTTTTCTTTCTTTTTCTTTTCCTTGGTCGTCCAAATAAAATAGCTCGTTCTTGTTACATCTACGCATGAGCCCGGTTTAAGAAAAGGAAATGAGATCGTGATGGGGGCGTTCTCCTGTCGTCGTTAGTTGTCATTAGGTTTTCATTAGTGTTGTGGTCGCTCCCCTCCCTGTACCCATCTTCGTGCCTTCTCAATCCTTCCCCCTTCCGCCCCGGTGTTCTCCTTCCTCCTCCCGCATCTCCTCTTCCTCCTCCAGTGCATCCTTTTCTAATGAAACCCAATGTTCCTGCAATGGTTGACGTTTTCTTGGATGCTCCTTGTGCCAATTCCGCAGAAGTTCAATTGAGCCTGCCATCCCTTCCTATCCTACCCAGGAGTTAAATTCATCGTTGTATCCTTCCCATTTAACCAGGTATTCTACCTCCCTTGGCCTCCCCTTTATTGGTTTCGAACCTAGGATACTTTCAACAAAGTGTTCCGTTTTCCCTTTTACGAAGATTGGGGGAGGTGGTGAGTTCTGTCGTTTGAACTTATCATGGAAGTGGGACTTCAGTCTATCCACATGGAACACATTGTGGATCTTGTGGAGGTCCCCAGGGAGGTCTCATCGGTAGGCATGACTTCCTACTTGTGACAGTATTGAGTACGGGCCTGTCCATTCGTGATCCAGTTTCTTCATGGGTCGTCTAGTCCTCACGTTCTCCATATTTAACCATACTTGGTCGCCCTCCTTCCAATCCGGAGCCTCCTGGCGTTTTTGGTTTGCATACTTCATATATCCCTCATTAGCTGTTCGGATTCGTTCCTGGAGGTACGTATTTAGCTCCTTAAGATTTGAGGTGTACTCGTTGACCTCCGCTCCCTGTACCCGTTCCAGTGTGATTGACAACTTCGGGTGATATCCTTTGTTGGCAAAGAAGGGTGAGACACCTGTCGTGGTGTTGGGGGTGTTATTGTAAATGAATTCTGCTATTGGAAGCAGGAGGTCCCAATCGTCTTGGTCGTAGGCGCAGTAAATTCTGAGATATGCCTCCACCGACTGGTTTACACGTTCCGTTTGCCCATCCGTTTGGGGGTGGTATGCTGTGGATAGGCGAGACTCGATTCCTAACACTCTGCAAAGCTCCCTCCAAAACTGAGACACAAATAGGGAGCCTCGGTTGGATGTGATATCAGCGGGCATCCCATGTTTTGAGAAGATGTGCGTTATGAATAGGTTAGCGAAGTCCTCCGCGTTATCCATCGTATGACACGGAACATATATGGCCTGTTTGGTGAGTCGTCAGACTACTACAAGGATGGCATTGTACTTCTCCGGACCTGCTGTGGCTGGGAGTTGGGTGATGTGATCAAGGGAGATTGAGGACCAAGGTCGTTGACCGATTGGCAGTGGGCGGAGGTTCCCGTATGGTTTGGAGCGACTGGCTTTGGCTCTCAGACATGAGTGACAGCTCCGCACATAGTAGTTCACGTCTTTGGACAGCCCTTTCCAGAAGAACAGCTGGTTTACGAGCTTCTTGGTGCGTTTCTCCCCCGGGTGTCCTCTCAGCTTATGGTCGTGGTACGACTGTAGGACCTCCCTTCGTAAAGTTCCAGTGTCTGGGACATATATGCAACCTCCCCTCTTTAGCATCCCATCTTCCCAAACGAGAGATTCTTCTTCGTTGCATGCAATCCTCTTCAGTGCTTCAATCATAGTCGTGTCCTTTGGAGCTTCCCTTACTCAATTTACTAGCAGGTCCTCGTTCATGCGGATGGTAGCGTTCAGGCGTTCTGGAGGTATAAGTACCCTTTCCCTCCCCGCTAAGACCTGATCCCTTTGGGCTCCCTTCTTTGGGTACACGTCCGATCTCCGGGTGAGTGCGTCTGGCTTGGCTCCCAACCTCCCTGGTCGATAGTTGATGACGAAATTGTATCCTGAGAGGAGCTCTGCCCACCGGGCTTGTCCTGCTGTCAGCTGCTTCGTAGTGGAGAAGTATTGGAGATTGTTGTGGTCCGAGTATACCTGAATCTGGTGTCGAGACCCTTCTCAGTATGCTCTCCATTGCTCGAAGCAATCTACGATGGCTAGGAGCTCTTTATCATAGATGTCATAGCTCAGCTCTGCGGCAATCATGGAGCGTGCATGAAAGGCGAGGGGGTGTATCTCCCCCGTTTCTGGGTCCAGCTGTGATAGGGTCCCCGCTATCGCCAAGTCAGAAGCGTCGCATTCAAGGACCACCAGTAGGTCCGGGTTGTAGTGTCCTAAGACTGGAGCCTCCGAGAACGCTGACTTCAGTAGCTCGAAAGCACTTCTACACTGTGGGGTCCAGTTCCACACGGAATCCTTTCGGATGAGCTTCGTGAACACCTTTGTGATTCCCGAGTAGTTGTCTATGAACCTCCTATAGAAGTTCACGAATCCGAGGAACGCCTGGAGCTCTTTTACCGTCCTTGGTTTTGGCCAGTCCATTACCGCCTTCACTTTCTCTGGGTCCATGGATACCCCCAACGGTGATATAATCACCCCCAAGTATTCAACAGTGTTGACGTGGAACGCACATTTTTCCAGCTTTGCATGGAGATGGTTCACCCGTAATCGTTCAAGGACCTTCCTAAAGTGTTCCACATGGGATACTTCATCGTCCAAATAGATCAGTATGTCGTCCAAGTAAATCACCACGCAAACGTCCACCATGTCGTGGAAGATCTCATTCATGAAGAATTGAAACGCGGAGGGAGCATTTGTGAGCCCAAAAGGCATTACCAGGTATTCGAATGACCCATACCAAGTTCGGAACGCAGTCTTCCACTCGTGTCCCTGTGCTACCCTGATGTTGTTGTATCCCGCGCGGAGGTCGATCTTTGTAAAGATCTTCGCCTTCCGCAGTTGATCCACTAAGGTGCCTATCAGTGGAAGGGGGTACCTATTCTTCTTCGTGATCTTGTTCAGAGCTCGATAGTCGACGCAGAGTCGTAGGGTACCATCCTTTTTCTTGGCAAGACGGGAGCTCCCGCTGGGGAACTGGAGGATCGTATGAATCCCTTGCCCAACATCTCGTTGATGTACTCCTTAAGGGATTTCAGCTCCTTCTCAGACATGTTGTAGAGCTTCCCTATGGGAGGTATCGCATCCCCTTCCATTTCGATTTTGATATCGTAAGGTCGGTGCGGAGGTAGCGTCCTTGCTTCTCCCGGTGAGAATACGTCCAGGTAGTCTTGGTATTGGATGGGAATGGATTTCTTTAACTCCTCCGTCTCCTGGCACTTTGATGCTTCTTTGTCGAGTTCCTTGACGACCTCCCCCTGTTCCGGATTAGGGTTCCCACTCTCGGGATCCTTTGGTTGCTGCACTTCCTCTGGGGAGCTGCTGTCACTTGCCCGGAGCATTTCTTCGGTGGGAGACTCATCCTTCGTGGGCAATATATGAAGGAAATATGCTGGGGTTCCCTTCCTCAGTAGGCGATCCATCCCAGCAGCTCCTATTAAGCTGATGGGTTTCCCTTGTATGGTGGGGTCCGATTTTCATTCCACAACATGGGTACCCGCTATGAGTTGCTTTCTTCGGAAATTGTTACGCCTTATTGAACCCTTGGGAGTTAGGCCAGACCTTGAAGGAATCTTGGGGATGTTCAGACTTTCGATGTCTAAGGTGGGGAGGTCGGGAAAAGGTCCATGCTCCCTCCTTTTCTTCCTCCACCTGACTTTTTGTTTAGCCTCAGGCCAGGAAGAGGATCGCTCCGTGTCTTTACTCTTCCACTTTTGATAAGCCTCCTCTGAATCCTTCGCTGGTTGCGGAGTTCCTAGCTCCCTGGTAGATCGTCCGACCTCGAGGGTTTCCTCCACCTCTTGTTCTGTGCTTTCGCTCGCAAACGCTAGCCATTCATTGATCCCCATAAGGATTGGATCATCTGGCCCTAGGTTTTTGTCTGAGGGGAATAACTCGTGTGGACCCGGTTGTCTTGACTCGTACTCCTCGTCCCTCACTTCCTCCAACTTCATCTTCGTCCCTGGAGCTTTAAGAGGAGCTTCAGGAGGTTGCTGGAGAGTTCCTTCGTGTATTTTCTCGCCATTTACCCCCCTTTCTAGCTCCTCAGTACCTCCCTTGGCACCTGGTTGGACAATTTCCGATGCAAGGGCTGCGGATATTCGGACGTTTCGGTCTCGGAACGTCAGACAAAGTTCTTTCCAGTCAATTACTGGGTTGTGCGTGCGTAGCCACGGTAGTCCTAGCACAATTGGAGCCGTGGGGTGTAAGCGAGTTACTAGGAACTCCACCTTGTGAATTGTTCCATCCGCAAAACTGATCTGGTCAGTGTAGGTCTGAGTTATCAATCCTGCAGAGGTAGGTTGCCCGTCGAACAGCTCCAAAGGGATGCTGTTTGTTAGGTCAACCAAATTTTCGGGGTGTCGCATAGCGGCGGTTTTGTCTATGAAGCATCTAGTTGCTCCACTATCCACTAGTGTGGCGTATTCTTTGTCTTCATCGAGGTCGGAGAACGGAAAGCGTGTAAGGATGATGAAGGAGTTATAGGATCGGGATGTGAGACGAGCTGGCTGACTCCCCGCGAGTGCAGCTCTTATTGTGGTAGGCAAAGGTGTTGTGGGGCTTCGCAGTTCGCCCTGATCTACCTCGAAGCCCCCTGCCCATTTCCCACTTCGTTTGACAGTTCTTGCTCACCTTCCTTTGGTGAGTCTAGGATGTGATCGTTCCAGAGATCGTCCATTCCTTCCCATTCTTCCACCACGATACCGGCGCGAATCTGTTCTAAAGGACGAGTTGAATCATCCTTACGACCTCCCCCTTGGTTGGCCGTCCCTCTTCCTCGAGTTGAATCGGCCTTGGAAGCTCTCTCGGAGCTCCCTTGTTCCTCCGCTGGACGTTCTAGTGATTCCGGGTTGGGGCAGTCCTTTGCCCAGTGCTCCTTTTGTCCACAACGCATGCAGAGTTCCTGCCTTTGTCTTCTCCACTTCTCTGCTCTTTCTTCGGAAGTCCATTTCCTCCCGGTATCAGTAACTCCTGCCCGAAGGACTGCTTCGGTCCATTCTCCTCCGTCCCTGCAGTGGCAGCAGTCTTCCTCTTCCCCTCGACCTTCGTTATCGTAGTTTTCCTCTTCCCCCCAAGCTGCTGAAGCCCTCTGTCGTCCCTCTTTCCAGTTGGGCCTGCTTTGGAACCTCCCTGCCACAGCTGGTTTTGGATTGGAGGTCCAAACGTCGGCTGGATCTCGCTCCTTACGCAAGGGGGACTTATAAGGAGCTTCTGGTGCTAGCTCCAGTCCGGAGAAACGACTCAGCCATCCTTGCAGTGTTTTTTCACCATGGAGGTTCCTCAAGCTCTCCGCTTGCGCACGTACAGCTCCGTCCAGCTTCGTGAACACTCGAGTCCACTCATCGTAGGATCGAGGTTCCTCCCTTCCGGTAACAACCTGTAGAGGCAACCAGGGAGCTACCCCTTTCTTGAGGTATATCACTAGGGCCTCGTCGTTAAATCTGGTCAGAGGAGCATATTCATTGAATCAGATGAAGAAATTGGCGAAACTTTCCTCAGGCATCTGCTTCATCCAGGCCAACCTCCTCCTTGCCTCATCTGCTTCGTCGATGGGGCCGAACTTGGACCCGAATTCCCGTTTAAATTCTGTCCAGTCTTCGAGGCAGGTATGCTCCCCTCTTAGTCGTTGCCAATTCAACATATCGAAGTGAGAGAGTGCTGCGCCAGTGAGATGACTGGCTGCCGAAGCGCACTTGTCCTTTTCTCGAGCGTAGATGGTGGGACGTACCTCAAACATCCTTTCCAGGCTGAGGACCCACGTTTTCCATGCCGAACGGTCGTCACCTGCGAAGCTCTCAATCTTACCAACGTCGAGTTTCGATTCGATGGTAATTCAATTTTTATCCTTGTTACTATCCCACATATTTCGCCCTTTGTTGGGGTTTCTCGGAGCTGTTTTTTGGTGCCAACCTTGCCTTGGGTCGTAGTACCAGGGTTGGTCAGGGTCATAACGGGTTGGGGGTGCTTCAGGAGCTCCAGTGGGAAGCTCCTCTCTGTCCTCCTCTCTCCTTCCACCGTTCCTACTTGATTGGGTGTGTTCCCCTTCGTTGGAACCTTCAGAATCATTATCACCCGGTCCTCCTGAGGGTGGTGGAGGAGGAGGAGGCGGAGGTGGTGCCCCTCCCCCGCCCCTTCCTTCCTGTCCCCTTTGAACCCGTCCCCCTTGACTCCGAGGTTGTTCTCGATCTCTCAATTGGCTAGAGAAATGTGGGGGAGGTACTCTAGGAGGGAGGTTAAACCCGCCTTTGCCTCCTCCACCTACAGTGGCTCCACCATCCTCCAAAGCGTACACTCCTCCCTCTGGTCTGATGTACTCCCCTAGTTCAACTCTTTGCACTCAGGCTCCCCACTCCTGAATACGTCGTCTATCCACACTCGGGGTAGCCGGTATTGGGACTGTTTGTTTTCCCTGGGGATTCCCTTCCTTAACTCCCATAGGAGTGCATTGATTAAAGGATATTGGCTCCGTAGCTTGCCAGCTCCTTGGCTGGGGGACTACAGGAGAGGGACCCCCCCTCGTGTCTTCTCTCGTTACCCTGGGCGCCTGCCCAAATAATCCCGCCGTGTTTCCTGTTTTGGAAGATGGTCCACCAGTTGGTATCCCCTCCGCTGCGAACCCTTTCCATACCTCACGGAGTTGTTCCTGAAGCGTCTCAATGACTTGAGCTTGTTGTTGGATCATTACTACCAACTCTCGAGAGGGTGCCGAGTCAACGACCATGCCAGGTCGGTTCGTCTGAGCTTCCCTTACAAAGGGAGTTCCAAAAGGAGCTCCCCGCGGGGGTACCGCTTCTTCGTGAACTGCCAACATCCTTCGTTGGTTCGGACCCCTTTGACTTTCCGCTCCCACTGCCTGAGATTGCATATCTCGATACCGACCCTTGATAGGGTACGACTGACGGATTGCTCAGTCTTGGAGGAACGTGTACAGGGTTGGGAATCAACCGAGCTGTCAGATCTTGTCCGGAGATCCGAGATGAATGTGGTGCGCCATCTATCCTTACCTCGCCAAACTGGTATCGCTGCGTCGAGACTGGAGTTACCGGTTTCGTTTGTAGGTTAACTCTGGGGGGAGGGGTCGAATTTTGAGCCAAGGCAGGTACAGTGCGGGAGGTCCCCGAGCGTAACTGGGGGCTCCTCGTGGCCATATTACCGGGGTTAGGGAATTCAGGAACCTCATTATTTCTGGGCAATGAATGTTTCTGTGTCAGGAAACGACCATCAGACCCGTTGTAAGACCTGGGTCAGAATAGGTCTTAGGGTGGGTTTGGTATAAAGAGTTTATGTTGTAGCGTGCTAGGAGCAGGCTGGAGCTCAAAGGGAGCTACGGGAACCGCGACCGAGGACAGGAATGACCTAGTAGTAGATAAGACAGAGAGATGTGACCCTGGAGGAGGTCCCTGTAAGGTCCTGAGAGGTCCCTAAGGCGTAGGTAGGGAAGATGGGTGTACGGAACCTAGTAGTATTGCGTGGTAGGAGTTGTACTCGCTAGAACGTCAATATAGGATCGAATAGGTCGTATTGGAATTGGGTACGGAGTGTCTAAGCTCCTGAGAAGATATACGCCCGGGAGGGTAGGGTCCCGGGGACTGGGCTCGGGGGTGGACGTCCTCGAGTGTGGGAGGGTGTAACGGCGAAGCGGTACGTAGTTCGACGTAGGAAGCGGCTTCGACGTTACCTAAATCGAGATCCCGAAGCTTAGGGAGCAATGGGGGAGCTCGAGGAGGTATTGGGGAGCTTTAGTATTGTTTGAGGGAGCTCGGAGACTCACTCGGATTGCTTAGACGTGAAGTGAAAGCGTATATTGGATCCTGTAGACGATCGTCGAAATAGTAGACAAGAATAGAGAGAAACAGAGATAAAGAGACAGAGAGTAAAGAGAATTCCGTACGGTTAGCAGGTACAAAGGGACAGGGACTGGACCTATGTAAAGGGTGT
>MU795785.1:0-11037 GCA_027886305.1 Lentinula aff. lateritia
TGTAGCGAGAAAGAACAATAAGGAGAAGATTACAATAAAGGGTGAATCTCGGGATACTGAACGGCGGAGCGAGGCGCCGAGGCATGGACTTGACAAGGAGGTCTTAAGGTAATAAACTTTAGAGGACAGAGGAAGGCAATCTAAGTTGGTCTAAGTTGGTCTAAGTTGATCTAAGTTAGTCCAAGTCAATTCAAGTCAATAATTAAACTAAAGAACTAAAGTACAGTACAGGAGTATTTATATGAACTAATTGGTGTATCAGGGCAGGGTGCTATACTAGTTACTGAAGGCTGTACATTTAGTACCTTCAGGATAGAGAATTAAACAATAGAAATAGACTAGGTAAAAAGGAAATGTGTAGTGAGAAAGAATAATAAGAACAAATTACAATAAACTATGGATCTTAGAATACCGAGCCTCAGGATAGTGTGCCAGAGAATTGAACTTCAATGGCTTTTCAAGTCCAATCTCAGAAGGCCAAGTAGTGGAGTACAGTGTCAAAACATAGTCTTGACAGTATCCCCCTCTTAGGCTTGCACCCTCAAAAGCCATTACTAATTAATATCTTTGATTATGCCATCCAGTAACTCAAAAATTGTAGTTTAGTGCACCTGTTGGTCCTGGTCTGTGCGCAGTCTTCTTTGTATAAAGCTGAGTGGTTTTTGCCTGAGGACCCAACTTAAAAATTACCAAGTTCCATGTCCACCAGCCAAACTACAACTACTAATAATACTGTCAGTTCCCCCATCACCAGTGAAACTAGTGAACCAACACTAGTGCCAATGGCTTCTGAGGAGATGGAACATATGAAGAAGAAGATAAGGCAATTGAAAGAGAAAAAAATATCAAGGAAAAGGCCAAAAAGAAGGCTGCAGAAGAGGCTGCAAGAAAAAGAGCAGAAGAGGAGAAGAAAAGGAAATAGGCTGCTGAGTGGGCCAAGGCAGCCAGGAAAAAGGCAGCACAGGAGGCGCAGGATTGGGCTAAGAGAGAGCTTGACAACAGGAGGAGGAAGCAGCAGAACAAAGGTGGAGGCTAGCAGAGGCAGCAGCTATAAGAAGTCATTGGAAGCCCTGGCAAGTGAGGTTTCTATTTTACCATGGAGGCCAGTAGTGGAAATAACAAAGTTACCAAAGAACAAGGGAAAAGGAAAAGCATGAGCTGAGGGAACCCACTTGCAATTCCTTACTACTAGGTTACTAATTGATGCCTTTTAGGCTGATAGTGACCCCGGCAATGGGGAGCCAAAAGGCAATGAAGATGATGAGGAGTGTGCATACTGCAAGTGGTGCAAGAACAAGAAAATTCCTTTCTAGATACAGGCTAGCAAGAGGAGTTTTATTATTTGTAAATCCTGCCACAATGCCAAAGTTAGGTGTTCATACTTGGGCTGGACGAAGGGGGCTCAGGAAAAAGAATGGCAGTAATAAAAAGCCAGTTGGCTCAGAGGCTTGCCAATGTGTGGGCCTTATGGGGCCTCTGCAAAGACCCACTAGTATCTCTGGCAATTACTGCAAAGACAAGATGAGATCAATGGGAGGTTGATCACAGTAAAGACCAGGCTGGTGACGATGCAGTTGGTAGTTCTGGGCCCATCCAGGCTGGAATTAGAGCAACCTCAGCTATCAAAGAAGGGAAAGATGGTGGAGGATAACAAAAAGGAAAAAGAAAGGGGGAGGGAAGCCAAGGAAGTGGAGGAAGTGGAAGAAGGGGTGTCAGCACCAAAGAAGGCATGAATGGCAGAGCCAAAAAAGGGATCAGAGAATCAGAAGGAAAAGGAAAAATAGTATAGCATATAGATATTGACCTTGGCCTCTGCTTGACTTCCTGGTTTTTTATATACAGTTTTTTTTTTGAGTTGGTATCTACAAAAAAATGTAAAGATTTTAAATTGAAAGAGTAGAAATGTTTTGTTGATCAAGGTCCAGGTTTGTGGGGGTAACAGGCATGAAATGCAGGCACCAATTCATCAGCATGTAGTTCATTAGCAGCAACCCAGGAGAATTCATTGTCAGTACTTTCTTATCTGGCCCACTGAATATAATACCGAAAAGGACAACATTTGTAGCATCAATCCAATTTGGAGTCTAGAAATTCAGCAATATTGTACTCCTCTTCACCATCAACTTCAATTGGAGGTGGAGGAGATTGTTAAGATCATGTACACCGTGTAACTGTGCCAGAGGCCACAAGGTGTCTAAGTGCGGAGGGTCAAATGGGACAGTAGTGAAGTTATTAACAACACCACCATTATGCCGTTAGTCCCCAGAGATTGGGACTAGAGAAGAGGAGAACTAGTAGCAGCCAAGTTGGAGCGAACCAAAGAACTTATGAGTCCTAAGGTCAGAGTAAGAAGTACTTCAAGGCGATGAGCCTGAAGACTTATAGGCAAGAGAGGATGAACTAAGTTGGAGAGGAGAATCTAAGTTGATCTAAGATGATAATTAAACTGAGGACTACAGTATCGTACAGGCAGTATTTATATCTATGGATTGGCGCGTCGGGGTGGAGCGCCAGACTAACTACTAAGAATTATACGTGTAGTACCTACAGGGTAAAGAATAAGACAATAAGGAGAGACTAGAATGAATGGGTATGTGTAGCGAGAAAGAACAATAAGGAAGGGATTACAATAAGTTCAGATCTTCGGAAGGCCGACACCGGCGGTAGGCGCCGAGCATAGTCTTGACAGTATCCCCCTCTTAGGCTTGAACCCTCAAAAGCCGATATGACCGAGATTAACCCTATCAGCAAGTTATCAGATATAGGAAGAACCAAATCTTATTGAGTTCCCATAAGCCGTCCACAATTTGAAGGAAAATTTTGTCTGGTCCGTGCGCAGTCCTTATGGTATAAAAATAGGTGAATTTCGCCTTGGACCTCATCTTCAAATTTCTCTAAGTCCCTCTTATGTCTTCTAGTTGCACCATCACTGAGAACACCCCCGCTATTGGTACCATCCCTATCACTAGTGGGACCAACAATAAACCTCCGGCCCCAACCTGCCCTGTTACGCCGAGTGCTTCCGACGAGGAGCAGGAGCTAGAGCTAGAGATGGAGCACAACAGAGAAAGGATGAGGAGGTTGAAGGAAAAGAGAAAGGCCGAGGAAGAGGCCAAGAGGAAGGCTGAGGAGGAAGCAGTGAGACGGGCTGCTGAGGAAGAGAGACAGAGGCAAGAGGCTGCCGCTCGGGCCACTCTCGCCAGAAGAAAAGAGGAAGAGGCAGCAGAGAAGAGGAGGAGAACCGCGGCGTCGGCGGCGGTGGCGAAAAGTCGCCAAGGGCCTGCTCCGGGTGAGGCCTCCACTTCTCGTAGACAAGTGGAGGTAGAAATTCCCCGAGTGGTTAGGAAAGGAAGCAGTAAGCAGAGTGTGGAGGTAAGTGGTCTTAGATGTCCATTGACCATTTGCCCGACCCAAGTTTTTCCTAGGCCGGAGATCCCGATGATGGCAATGATGGGAGCGACAATGGGGATGATGAGGACGATGAGGACGAAGAGGCACCCTGCGAGCGGTGTCAACTGAAGGAGATTCCTTGTCTACAGCAAGAGGGCAAGAGAAACACGGTCATCTGCAAGCCGTGCCACGACTCGAAGGTATGGTGTTCGTATTTGGGCCGACTGGTAGCGACAAGGCGAGAAGGGGGATCCAGGGAGAGATTGGTGGTTATGGAGAGCCAGTTGGCTCAAGGGCTTGCCAATGTTCGGTTGCTGCGGGAAGCAACAACCAGAATGAATCAATACCTTTGGCAAATCCTGAGGAGGCAGGACGAGGTGAATGGCAAATTGATTGCCATTGAGACTAGGCTGTCGATGGCGGGGTCAGCGGCACCGGGGCCTTCCAGGACCGTGTCAGTGAAGCTGAGGGTTCTAAAGAGAAGGAGGGTAGAAGAGGAGACTGAGGATGTGTTAAGATCATGTACACCATGTAACCGTGCCAGAGGTCACAGAGTGTCTAAGTGCGGAAGACGAGTGGGACAGTAGTGAAGTTATTAACAACACCGCCGTTACGCCGTTAGTCCCTGGAGATCGAGAGTATAGAGGGAGGAGCTAAGTAGCAGCCAAGTCGGAGCGGCGGTATCGCCGGTGACGAGGAGCGGACCAAAGAACTTATAAGTCCAAAGGCTATAGAGGGAGTACTTCAAGGCGTTGAGCCTGAAGACTTAGAGGAGCACAGAGTTAAGGAGGGAATCTAAGTTGATAATTAAACTGAGGAACTACAGTAGCGTACAGGCAGTATTTATATCTACGGAACGGCGCATCGGTGCAGAGCGCCAGACTAACTACTAGGAGCTATACGTGTAGTACCTGCAGGGTAAGGTAAAAGACAATAAAGAGAGACTAGAATGTAAGGGTATGTGTAGCGAGAAAGAACAATAAGAAGAGATTACAATAAAAGGTGGATCTCTGGAATACCGAGCGGCGATACGGAGGCCCGAGGCATGGGCTTGACAGTATCCCCCTCTTAGGCTTGAGCCCTCGAAAGCCGTTAATATCGAGAGTTGATTAGTCACCAGAGGAAAATTTTAAACGCTGTCAGCATCAGGAATTCGTCCTATCAGTCAGCAGCAAAATTTTTTTGTAAGCCGTTGGTACCGGGAATTGTCGTTAGTCATCCACAAAATTTTCCGGTTCCCCGTAAACCAAACACAATTCGAAGGAAAATTTTTGCTGGTCCGTGCGCCATTTTGTTCCTATAAAAAGGGCCAGATTTTGCCGTTGAGGGCCTAACTTCCCAAAATCTTCTAAGTCCTTCAAAATGTCGACAAGCCGGACTATCACCACCACCATTGGCTCCATCCCCATCACAGGTGGCACCAACAACCCTCCGCCGACTCCGCCCCGTCCTTCAACGCCGAGCCCTTCCGACGAGGAGCGTGAGTTGGAACTCCAGCTGGAGCGGACTCGGGAGAAGAACAGGAAGCTGCGGGAGCAGAAGAAAGCCGAGGAGGCGGCCAAAAAGAAGGCGGAGGAGGAGGCAGCGAGGCGCGCTGCTGCGGAAGAGCGACAGCAGCAGGAGGCTGCAGAGAAACGGAGAAGGTTAGCGGCGGCAGCGGCAGCGCGGAGCCGACGGAGTCCTCCTTCCAGCAAGGCCACTACCTCTGCTCGTCGAGTAGAGGTAGAAGTCCCCCGTTTGGTGAAGAAGAGAAAGGCCCCGACGAGGAATGAGGTGAGTAATCTTTTTCTTTGGTGAAGCCTCATCATTGATCCAGTTAAATAGGTGAGCGGGGGAGATCCGGACGACGGCGAGGATGGCGAGGATGACGATGACGATGATGAGGAGAAGGAGCCTTGTGAACGGTGCAAGGCAAAGAAAATCCCTTGCCTCCAGCAGGCTGGCAAGAGGAGCAGCATTATTTGTAAGCCCTGCCATGACTCAAAAGTACGATGCTCGTACTCGAATCGGCCGCCAACGGTGAAGAAGGAGGTGACCTCCAACCCGACCGGCGAACGGCTAGCGGTATTGGAGAGTCAGGTGGCCCAATTGTTGGCTGACAACAGGGTACTCCGAGAAGGTCAAATCCGGGCCAACACATACAACCGCCACATAATGAAGAAACTCGACTGGTTGATGAGGGATGCTGTAAGGAGAAGGGAAGGATCACCGGAGGAGCCGATTCCCGGCCCATCGGTATTGCCGAAGAAGAGGAGGCGGTTGGTGGATAGTGAGGAGGAGCGAGAGAAGGAGAGGGAGCAGGAGGAAGTAGGGGGAGATGACGAGGAAGATGAAGATGACCCGGAGCCGAAGAAGGCCCGGTCGGAGAAGGGGAAGGAAAGGGAGGAGTAGCGTAGAAACGGACATCGGACCTCGGCCCTTCGGCCAAATCTTGTAGCCTGCTTGCCCCCTTTACATATTTTTCTTGTTTTTTGTATATACAGAATGTCATCGCGTTTTGAAATCGGAAAAGCGAATGGGCCGCGAAGCGGCGTAAGAAATAATTAGTTTTGAAGTATAAGTAGCTTAAGTGTGATTGAAGAATAAGTGGAACGGTAGCTAAAGAAAACAAAGTAAGTAATTAAGAAAGAGGAGTAAACACTCAATTTGCTATCATCGTGTTTACCCTCTAAACACACGAAGTAAACTTCGGCGGAGCATGGCGGAATTGGGGAAAAAGGAATAAAATGTTTTATGTGATCAAGGTCCAGGCTTGTGAGGGTATCGGGCGTGGAATGCCGGTACCAGTTCGTCAGCATGTAATTCATCAGCAGCAACCCAGGAGAATTCATCATCGGTACCTTTGTAACCGGCCCACCGAATGTAATACCGTAGGGGACAACGTTTGTATCTCCTGTCCAGCTTGGAGTCAAGGATTTCAGCAATGTTGTACTCCTCTTCACCATCAACTTCAATTGGAGGTGGAGGAGATTGTGTACGATTCGGGAACGGGTTCGGCGTAACCGGCTCCAGCTGTGAGACATGGAAAACCGGGTGAATTCGGCGAAGATAGTCCGGGAGGACAAAGTACCAGGTCGACTGATGACCTTGAAAGGACCAAGATATTTTTCTGAGAATTTTTCAGTAGGACGAGTAGAGCGAATGTGCTTAGCAAGAACAAATACTTCGGAGCTGATCGGGAACTCCGGGTGCGAGATTCTTTTCCTGTCAGCTTGTTCCTTGTAACAAGATTGAGCTAAGAGGATTTTTTCTCGAAGAAAGGGGAGTTCATCGAGGTTGACGATGAAATCCCTGGCTAGGTCAGACTTCATGTCAACCTCGGGCCGAACGGTAATATTGGGGTGGTATCCTTTGTTGGCAAAAAATGGCGTAATACCAGTGGAAGCATTCAGTGCATTGTTATAGGCAAATTCGGCGATCAGTAATAGGTGCAACCAGTCATCTTGCTGGTAAGGGCAGTAGATCCTGATGTACTGTTCAAGAGTCTGGTTGACACGCTCGGTCTGCCCATCGGCTTCCGGATGATATCCAGAGGTATAATGAAGTTCCATGGGAAGTGCTTTGCCGAGAGCCCGGAAAAACGCCAAAACAAATTCGGAACCACGATCAGAAGTGACATGATTAGGAACACCATGCTTAGAGAAAACGTGAATAACAAAAAGCTCAGCTAGTTGTTCCGAAGTGATAGTATTGAAAGTTGGAATGAAGATAGATTATTTGGAGGCTCAATCCACGACGACTAGGATAGCTGTATAACCATTCGACATTGGCAGTTGCTCAATGAAGTCCATGGAGATTGAATCCCATGGTCGGACTGGAACCGGCAGAGGTTTCAACAAGCCATAGGGCCGATGGCGGCGAGGCTTGTTGCGACCACAAATGGTACAAGAAGTAACATAATCACGTACAAAGTCTCTGACCTTGGGGCAGGTATACTGACGACATAGAGCTTCTAGAGTGCGGTTCTGGCCGAAATGGCCCGAGAGTGGGTAGTCGTGGAAATAACGAAGGACTTGAAGGCGAAGATCGCCATGGTTCGGGACATAAATACAGTCGTCAAGGCGTAGTAACCTATCACTACCTAAGCTCCAACGTTCATTGGAAGGATCTTTGGCAAGTTCCAAACCAACGATGGAGCTTGGGTCGGCCGGAAGGGTGAGGATGATGGCCTGGTGTAGGCTTCAATATCCATGATGATCGAGGCTCATAATGCCGGGCCTTCTAGGAAGGTAGCTCGAAGAGACGCAGTGAGTTGTTCGTTAGTAAAGATAGGATGAAAGTTACGAGGGTTCACTTGGGCATAGCCGATATCCCCCTCTTTAGGGTAGACATCCCAGCGTCTAGTTATTGAGTTGGGTTTCTTGCCGAGTTTCCCCAGCCAGAAGCAAATGACCATATTAAATTGATGTAAAACTTCTGACCATCGGACCTGTTGGCGAGTGAGAACCTTGGTAGTAGAAAAATACTCAAGATTCTTGTGATCGGTGACGACGTCGACCGGATCGCCCAAGCCTTCCAGATAGTGACGCCAAGCTTTAAAGGCCTCGAAAATGTCCAGTAGCTCTTTGTTGTGGGTATCATAGTTAAGTTCAGCCGCATGAAGCATTCTGGAAAGGAAGGCTAGAGGATGAATTTCACCATCAGCATATTGGATGGAAAGAATGGGCACAAATGGCCGCAATGGCGTAGTCGGAAGCGTCGGTCTCCACAATAAGTGGGCGATTCGGCTCCCAGTGGGCCAGTATCGGCGCAGAAGTAAAAGTGATTTTGAGATTTTCGGAGGCCTCTTGACAGCTGCTGTCCCAGATCCAGGGAGCGCCTTTTCGGGTGAGCCGAGTCATCGGCACAACGATATCACTGTAATTATAAATAAAACAATGATAGAAATTTGCAAAACCCAGGAAGGACTGAATGTCCTTAACCTTCCTCGGAACCGGCCACTCTAAAACTGTCTGAACTTTCTCCTTGGACATAGTCAATCCGTCGGGAGAAAGAATATAGCCCAAATACTCAACAGTATCCATATTGAACTCGCACTTCTCGGGATTGGCGTGAAGCCGATGATGGCGAAGCCGCTGAAGAACCTCCTTGATGTGTTCTTGGTGTTCTTCTGGCGTATCAGAGTAGATCAAAATATCGTCAAGATAGACGATGACACAAACATCGAGCATGTCAGAGAAGATGTCATTAACAAACCGCTGGAAAGCCGCAGGGGCATTTGTAAGGCCAAACGGCATAACCTTCCATTCGTAGGAGCCATATCGGGTCCGAAAGGTGGTTTTCCATTCATCACCTTCTGTGATTCTGACTAGATGATAAGCGTGAGCGAGATCCAATTTGGTATATATTTTAGCTCTTTTCGGAGCGTCGAGAAGATCTGATATGAGTGGGAGTGGGTAACGATCCTTTTTGGTAATACAATTGAGTCCACGGAAATCGACGCAAAGGCAAAGTTTGCCGTCTTTCTTCGGGACGAAGAGGACCGGAGCACCGTGAGGAGAGGATGATGGGGTGATGGCACCAGTAGCCAGCTGTTTGTCAATAAAGTCTTTAAGGGCGGCTAACTCCTTTTCAGACAAAGGATAAATACGGCCGAGAGGCGGCGAAGCGCCTTCTTCCAAGTCAATCTTCAAGTCGTAGGGTCTGTGTTCAGGAAGTGAATCTGCAGCAATCTCGTCGAAGATGTCCGCAAACTCAGCATACTCTGCTGGGATGGAAGGAGGAAGTGGAGGGACAATAGGAGCGGTGGAAGAGCGGTCGGTGGCGCGGGCCATGACCTCTGAGTGAATAGCACGAAGAAGGATAGGTTCCATACCAGCATCCTTGCAAGCCCTGTTAAAGACTGCAGCACTCACCAGTGCAATGTCAACCTCGGGAGTTTCCAGCTGAGCAGCGAATTGAGAGACCATAGGATAGGAATAGATGGGTTCAAAGGGAAATTTGGACGAAAGGGGCTTGGCCCATGAAGTCCGAGAGCGGGAGCGAGAGCAAAGTGAATCCCCAGGAGGGGTTTCCAGAATTGTCGGTATAACCGACGGCGAAGGTTCCGGTAGCGGAACAGCGACCTTTGCCTCAACGGTGTTGATGGCAGAAGGCACAGACGTCTGTGGAGAATCAAGATGTGAAGTGTTACGGAACGTAATGTTTCGAGATGCCCAGTCAATCAACGGATTGTAGCGGGATAAGAAACTGTAACCTAATACTGCTTTACAGGATGAATCTAAATGAGTAACATAAAAGGGTAATAGGAGCAGCTCACCAGAAGGGAACCGAATGGCGATATTCGCCATATCGGTAATAGGTTTAGAAGATAATGAACCATCAAAAAGACGAAGATTAACAGGAGAGATTTTGGTCGTAGGAATAGAATTTTGTGAAACATAACGAGTATCAATAAAAGAGTCAGTAGAACCAGAATCAACAAGAGTAGGAAATTTGAGAAGAGCAGAAATAGGTTCGGCCGGCGCGGCCGAATCGGATAACGGAAATTCAGTAGTTAATGATATTACAAGAGAGCGTTCAATAGAAGAAAGAGCGGACGCGTTGAGATATAACTCCCCAGGTGAGGTACGAACCTGATCAAGGCAGCTCCTGTTTCGTACTGGGGAACAAGAGCTGCGGATTAGTTTTCCGATTCCTCTTCAACAACTTCAATAGTTGCTTCGGGGGTTTCTTCAACCTCGGCAGCGCGGCCCTTCGATTCTCGGGCCTTTCGCTTGTTGCAGTCAGCAATCTGATGCTTACCACCACAGAAGAGACAAAGGTTGTTCTTCATCCTTCTTTCCCGTTCAGAGGGAAGTACTTTACCATCTGCTCCTAGATGGTTGAACGCGGGGCGCTGACCGCCGGATTGACCGGAATTCGAAGAGTTCTGGGGCTTACCATTGTTGTTAGGCTTACCACCAGAGAAGGGTTTAGGTTTTGGCGTGAACGGCGCCGAAGAGCCCGAAGGCTGAGAATTGTTTTGCTGGTTAGTAGAACCAGCCTTAAAGTCCGAGGAACCCTTCTTCGGGTTCCAAGCAATAAAAGGCTTACCAGCCTCACGCTTTCTAGTTTCCTCACGTTTCCAATAACAATTGTCAATACGAAGAACTTCCTGACGATATTCGGCGAGCGTCGCTGGTTCGGGCAAACACGCCATTTCGTCCTTGATGCGCTCAGCTAAGCCTCGTCCCTAAGCCCACTTCAGGGCAGCAGAATCCCAGTTGGTACTAGCAGCCAGGGTGTTGAACCGGATGTTGTACTTCCGGATGTTCTTGGTTTCCTTCATCTTCAGATTACCGAGAGAATCTTCGGCTTCGCCTTGGGCGTCGTAAACGCCAAAATTGTCCTGGAGCTCCTTTACAAGGGCCTTGAAGGACGACGTCCAGGCCGGCAGCGAGTCTAGATCCGGGTCGAGGATATCAGGGACAAACCATTCTTTGGCTGACCCACTGAGATAAGAAAGTGTATAATTCACCTTCCGTTGGTCGGTGAAGTACTTTGGACGGTCATTGAAGACCAGGGCGAGATTGACGAAGAACGTCTTGAGTTTTCGGGGGTCCGAACCGTTGAATACCTCGGGCTCCTTGACCTTGCTCTTGGATTCAGAGCTGTCAGAGGGACGGCCGAGTGCGGCGAGAACGGAACCGAGGGTTTCCATAGAAA
>MU795786.1:0-11003 GCA_027886305.1 Lentinula aff. lateritia
AAAACTTCTTGTAAACTTTTGAAAGTTTTCGGAAATTATAAGTTTACTGTAATATTGCTAAAAGTCACGTGATTTATGGGCTTTTCCGCCCAGTGATATCCGCAGCGTGTACATATACAACAGTGCGTCAAAGTATAGTATATGACGCGTCGTCTCATCGCAGCTTCTTAACGTAAAACTTTCTCAAAATTCTACGTCTTTGTCATATTGGATCTGGTAGACAAGACCCTCTCGACTCTTCGTTCCAAGATTGGGAAAAAGCATATGTCCTTCTGGAAGCGCTTATTATTTTCCAGGATGGACCTGGCATCGTTTGGCCGAGTATGTCAACATAGTTTCGTTCTGTATCTATATATCAAGATCAAGACCTCGTTCAAGTTCTTTCTTAGTGTGCAAGGATGGTGATCACACCGAACAAACACCTACGGTGCCTGCTCCGTACTCTAAAATCCCAAGTCAAACTCTCCCCCTCACACCTCCCTTCCCTCAAAACCATCCTTCAACCTTTGGAAAACGGTTCTTTGAGCACAAAACCGCAGACGAAGACTCACATAAGCAGATGGTCGATGAATGGTTTTCCGGTCTAGAGCCTGATGTCAAACAGAGAATGGAAAATCAGATCCAGGAACGTTGAAAAGAGGAAGACGAGGAAGATGATTCGTGGTTAGACAATGCCGACATTAGAACTCAGATTTTAAGTGAATCGTGCCACAGAAGTACCGGAAGCCTTGGTGGTTCAATACTTCGACTGGCAAGTGGGACACGAGGTTCGACGAGGACGAAGACAGGGAAGAGGAAGATTTCATGATAAATAAAGTCAGGAAAGAATACAAGAAATTTATGCGAGAGAATCCTAACGAGCCGGAACTCAATGAAGATTTCTGGCTGAAGAGGTATTGCAAGTGGGACTTGACAAAGGGGATCGCAAGAATGAAGGAGTCATTCATTCTCGCAAATCACAGGGAGTGACGACGAAGACGCACAAATGTCTTGATTTTCACTGAAGCTATCACCAGCGTAATGTCAATACGATAATCCTTACTGGAATACAATGCTATCTAAACAGGATATTATACGAAAGGGCAATAAACGGGGGGTATACCTATAAAAGTTGCACGCACGAGAGTAAAAAAGAAGGGGTATCCCATACATATTATCCAAAGCAAAGAATTAGAACTGAACAGCTAAACCGTGACTCCAACATTTGTCTTTCGTCCTCTTACTGCATCATCGCCACCAAAGCGGGTTGGCAAAGGTTCCGCTAAACCTTTGCCTCCAATGTTTCGTGATCGTAATATCACTACAATCGAAAGTACGATCATCACAGTCAAACTAAGCCACCCGAGCCAAGCAAACGCCTCAAGAGCAGATAGGATCCGGCACGCCTCAAACTGTTGACAGAACGACAAGTCTCCCCAGAGACTCTAAGTTTATACGTTAGCAACAAGAGATGAAGTATTTGTCTGATGAAGAAGCAATCGACTCACCGATGCAGCACCAGCTCCTCCGATCCAGAAGAGCCATAGAATCGCCAAACCAATGAGTTCGTCGCCATAGAGTCTGAGGAATCGCAATTTCAACGCATCGTCGAAGAACACAAAGAGCCTTTGTACAAAGTTTTCACAAAGTTAGTCCAGAAACAGATTTCAAATCACGCACATAAGGCCAGACCAGCTCATTGTGACCAATGTCGTGAAAATGAGTTCAGGAATAACCGGGTCTGGATCGAGGAAAAATATATGTCAGAACAATGACAGAGTTGAACTTGATGTTGGGTACCATAGAAGTCTCTTCCGCCGTTCAAAGGGTCACCGCGAGGAATATGAAGAGTGTAGTTAATTCTGGCACAGGAGAGTGCGAGAAGAATAAAAGAGAATACAAGCTGGTCTCAAAAGTCAGTGACGATCATCGTGGTAAGAAAATACTAGACACACCAAAGCGCCATATAACCCGACGCGGATCCAGCCCAGTTTACCCATGACTTGTACCGCTAAGGAAGACCAGAAAAATCAGGCAGCACAAAGAACAGTATGAATCTGAACAAGGACAGATGTGTGACCAGGATATTGATAACGATTATGATTCTAAACGTCCCAGCCGTCTCAATTGTTCTTAGATGAAGTGAAAACAAAGAAAAGAAAAGAGCAGTCCAGGAGCAGTCAACTTTTCGCGCTGGTTGTCAGGTCACTGTCGTTTATCATCATGACAACCAACAGAGAAATATTCGGCCCATCTTCGGGCAAACTGAAAATTGCAGAGGAAAAATAGCGAGAAACAGCGCTTGCATTATCAAAGCTAAAAGGAGGCCAAGAACAAAGGCCGTTTCGAGGCCGACCACTGCCAGCTAGCCTGAACCTGCTCGGCCACCGTTGGACGGCCGCAACGCTTCGGCGGACTTACAACGAGGCAATGTTAGAAAGTTAAATCAAGGAAATGCCCAGTCTTCACATGAGATATACCAATGCACCACTAATTGTATCTTCTAGTAACCTATTTCTCGTAGTTCAAGGAAGCATTGGCCCCCCCTCTACACCTTCAATAAGTTTCCCTTCATAACTATGTGCAGGTTGAGAAGCTGTTAAAGGTTTCCTTCTGGCCACCCCGGTGGTCTCTTCCACTGTGGTAAGTTTCGCATGATAATGTCCACACTGTCCCTTCACACCTACCAAAACACCTTGTGCCAGGTATAGAATCATGCAGAGTGAAGTAAATGTTGGTCTCCTCAACCGAAGCCTGAAGGACCCATTAATTTACTGGAAAGGATATGAATACCTCTTTGGCTCCTCTCCTCCTCCTCAAAATGTTCGATGGACCTAGCGTTGTCCAACGCGCAACTGAATACAATCCGACAGAAGCCCTAGACTCTATATCTCATTTACTCCTCAGGGCTACTATCAGCCGATAACCTCCGCCCTCCTAGAAGACGAAGCATCAAGGGTATCCCAAGTTCCAACCATAAGATCCTTTCATTTTTCAGCTTCCTCCGTCGGGAAAATAGCTTTGACCCTTGGTAATTGCGACCTTAAAACCTTACCACCAGTGCTCATAAAAATCTCGCGCCGGACACCATTTTTCAAAGATCCCTCACCTTCCCTCATCTTCCACTAAGTAGGAATGAGTTATGTAGTTTCGTGTGAGTGCCAAGTTTGCTGATGACCTATCGCTATCACTCTCTATCAGTGAGGTTTATTCATGTCCCAGGTAATGCTTGAGCAGTATCTTGTACCTTATGCAAAGTTCTAACAATTAGAGCTTCACTTTTCATATGAAAAACCAATCTACATACATAATGTTGAACTCGACTTAAATACTCATGAGTTTTTCCCAATGAGGCATACAGGAACTCGGATCGTGGTCTAGTGCGGTAAGAGAACGATCAATCATTCACCCCAGTACACAAGATCGAAATCCACCAAACTCACCGAAACTGCCCTTCTGCGAGCATGAACACCTTCCCTTCTCCCATATACCATCTGACAGGGGGCAATGACCCCAATCATCGTGCTGATATCCTATCTCTTCAAAGAAATGGAGTTGGTCCCGTTTGAGAAACAAAGATGCCGCAATACTGTGAACAGGCGCGTCACCCCAGCGCTGTAAATCTCCATCAATTTGTGAGCTACGACTTCGATACATAAACGTACCTCGTAATAGAATCCACCCTTAGAGTCAAGATGTTCAAAGAATGCAGTGTACGCTTCCCCACGCCAAAAATCCATGTCGGCAATTTCGAAGTTACTCCAAACTTGGAAGGCGGATCAGTTTGGATTGCAGAGAATGCAAACCACAAAGACTGCACGTACAGTGACATCGGTTGTACGACTTTCCATTATTATCAGAAATGAATTCCATGGCGTTGTCGTCGGCGATGTATTCTGGATGCATTTCAATGAAATCTAGAGTGGTTTTGTTATGTGAGCTCAATCGACAACAGGTGTAGCCTGTACCCACCTGTTACAGCTGGCCAGAGACTCCGAATGGTCGCTGAGATTTCGTACACTGTAATTGTAAATCCTAGAAAGGTTGCGGTTATGGTCTCAACATTGGACCACCAGGTATCTGTGACATCTACTGACCGTAAATCTTGTTATTCTCTTCCATATATCGGAAAGGATCTTGGTTAATATCGCAGTAAAACTTTACGTTCGGCCTGTGGGCTAGATGAGAATGCCAATGCATACTTCAAACCGAACTCACTCTACGCGCCAATACCATTTGTATTTTTGAAGCAGGTCATGTCTGTAGAAGAACTGACAATCATACTTCAGTGGATGGATCAACAAGAAAATATCAACTCACCCCGGAGTTGAATCGACACATATTGCGGTAAGCAACGCTGCCTGTTCCTCTTACAGCCAGTGCTCAAGCAACAAATAAACGGCTCTCACCTCCATATTTGACATTGAGGGCTACCATTTTCTTCCGGGCTTTTTCAGCCTTTTCCTCGTCAATCCAATCTGGCTGTGACCAATGTTCTTGCTGTATAAGGCCAAACTCAACCTCGGAGCGTATCAGAACAGAGACCCGTCTTGCATGATGTCAAACGAGGTTGAGAGCTTTGAAGTCGAGACGCACCGTTTGAACTCGTCTGTGAATGGTTCGTTGTTCAGAAAGACATAAGGGTATCCAAACTTGGAGTTAAATCGATCTTCCAAAGCCCTGATACTGCTTATAGTACCATCCAAGTCCGAATTTCGTACGAGCATGACGAAGGTAGCATTCACCAAGCCTTGTGTGATGTTCAAGGGATCTGCAGATTTGCATTGCTTTAAAGTTGTGATTGAAGTATCGTTCGAAAGCCTACCTGAGTCTTTGTTTCGCAATTCTTCGTCAGAATTTGTATAGGCGTGGTATTGATCTTGTAGGGAGGACGGGATATAATGATAGGCTACCTATGATCCAATATTGTATTTGAGTAAGATCTGTCCATAAAAAGTTCGATTCCCGTACCAGAAGTATGAACGCCATAAACACATATCGGAGCATCGGACGCGTCCCATTCATGATAGCCATTACTGCAATGAATTCTGCTGGCTCGGCTCCAACGAAGTATGCGAAATCTTAAAGCATTGGAATAAGTACAATATGGCCGGGGTGACAGTCAGAAGCAAGCCAGTTTTCTTCCATTGTAGATATCTCAGGCTGCGCAGAAACTGTATAAGTAGTAAATTTAGAACGTGGGAGCCTCTATTCACGTGGGCCAGGATGGATCGTATCGGTTCTTGAACTTTTTCCTCTTGCACTAACTATGTAGTAAACATCGTGAAGTATAATTATTCCTCGTACGTTGCTAATCGGTACGCAATGATCCTACATCCCAGACGTACCCTGGATCTTTCAAGCCAAAGTTATCATCTCATATTCAACGCTCATCGCTGCATTTCCCTACATATATGGACAAAGCAACATCGACATCGTCGGCGAAAAATACAGTTCAAAAGTACTCACCCCGAACGCCGTGAAATCTTCGACGACAATCAACGCGAAACCGCCTGTTTGCGACGACTCCGCAACAAACTTTGGCGTTAACTGCGCATAGTACGTCGGGCCTTCCTCTCCAACACCGATTGAATTGGGCACCAAGTCTTTCGCGAGAACGATGCCTTCCAGAGTTGCAGGGAAGTTTGCAGAGGGCTGGAGGAGCACAGAAATGGACTGGCTTGACTCCTCGAAATAACGGCTGGAAATCCAGGTGAAGTTGAAGGTCTATGAAGTAACACGGTCACACGAAGCCCGTATCAAGTGCCCCAGTTGACCTACCTCAGAGGACGAGATGGCCGAATCAGCAGCGGGTGAAATAAAGGTTCCTGCAGATACGGAAATCACAGAAACTGCAAAAATGAATGCGCTTCGAAGGCTGAACATGGTTGTCATTGTGGGTAGAAAAGATGGTGAGTTACTTGTTCAAATACCTCACTCGGCTTGCCTATATCTATGCACTGCATTTGATGCTGTCTGTAAGCAATTCTTTTTAATCACGCCTCCCATACTTGCAAGTGTACAACACGGACCTTAATCTCCGTTGTCGTTCCCTTACCTTGATGGACGCAAGGCTGTAGTTATCAAATGCAAATTTACGGAATCCAACTACTTTCCATGTCTAAGGACCGACTTTCATTCAGTTCCACTTGTCCTTCGTGCCGTCCTACACGGGCTGCCGCATCAATAATTATGTCTGTGGCTCTTTGAACCCGATCTCTTGACCAAAGCAGAATGTTCCTGCGAAATCCGACCGAGGATATACAGACGGTTTCCTCCTCACTACAAGAAATTTTAACTGAAAGCATCTTATGCGGATGATTGAATTTCACAGTAGGATCTACTTAAGTCGCGGACTACGTTGGCCTGGGCGTTTAGAGGTCATTAATGAATCTGTGCATCCTTTTCTACCGGATGCTTCAGATCAATCTTTATTAGGATGAAGCTCAGTACAAAAGGCGAACACCCTAGCACAAGAATCTGTACTAACTCGCTTTCAAAGAACACCAGTACAAATACATTCAACTTTCTGAGAAAGTCGCTCCATCCGGGACACAAGTGGAAACAGACTGATCTGCTGCGGCTACCGTGCATAATGGTAGTCTTTGGATAGTTTGGAGTGCTCCGAAAAGCAACGTCATGTTCTCTGGAAGTAGCTCCTTCGATTCGACTGTCGCACAATGGCCGGGTGCAACGCAGATGACGGATGCTGTCTCTAACACTTTAGAAACAGGCTCCAGCTATTTGGTGTATATTTTAGCTCTTTTCGGAGCGTCGAGAAGATCTGAAATGAGTGAGAGTGGGTAACGATCCTTTTTGGTAATACAATTGAGTCCACGGAAGTCGACGCAAAGGCGAAGTTTGCCGTCCTTCTTCGGGACGAAAAGGACCGGAGCACCGTGAGGAGAGGAAGATGGGGTGATGGCACCAGTAGCCAGCTGTTTGTCAATAAAGTCTTTAAGGGCGACCAGTTCCTTTTCAGACAAAGGATAAATACGGCCGAGAGGTGGCGAAGCGTCCTCTTCCAAGTCAATCTTCAAATTGTAGGGTCTATGTTCTGGTAGTGCGTCTGCAGCGATCTCGTGGAAAACATCTGCAAACTCGGCATACTCTGCTGGGATAGAAGGAGGAAGTGGAGGGACAGTAGGAGCGATGGGAGAGTGGTCGGCGGCGCGGGCCGCGACCTCTGAGTGAATAGCACGAAGAAGAATGGGTTCCATACCAGCGTCCTTGCAAGCCCTGTTAAAGACTGCAGCACTTACCAGTGCAATGTCAACCTCGGGGGTTTCCAGCTGAGCAGCGAATTGAGAGACCGTAGGATAAGAATAGATGGGTTCAAAAGGGAATTTGGACGAGAGGGGCTTGGCCCGTGAAGTCCGAGAGCGGGAGCGAAGTGAATTCCCGAGAGGGGTTTCCAGAATTGTCGGTATAACCGACGGCGAAGGTTCCGGTAGCGGAACAGCGCCCTTTGCATCAATGGTGTTGATGGCAGAAGGCACAGACATCTGTGGAGAATCAAGATGTGAAGTGTTACAGAACATAATGTTTCAAGATGCCCAGTCAATCAACGGATTGTAGCGGGATAAGAAACTGTAACCTAATACTGCTTTGCAAGATGAATCTAAATGAGTAACATAAAAGGGCAATAGGAGCAGCTCGCCGGAAGGGAACCGAACGGCGATATTTGCCATATCGGTAATGGGTTTAGAGGACAATGAACCATCAAAAAGACGAAGATTAACAGGAGAGATTTTGGTCGTAGGAATAGAATTTTGAGAAACATAACGAGTATCAATGAAAGAGTCAGTAGAACCGGAGTCAACAAGAGTAGAAAATTTAAGAAGAGCAGAAATGGGTTCGGCCGGCGCAGCCGAATCGGATAACGAAAATTCAGTAGTTAATGATATTACAAGAGATCGTTCAATAGAAGAAAGAGCGGACGCGTTGAGATATAACTCCCCAGGTGAGGTACGAACCTGATCAACGCAGCTCCCGTTTTGTACCGGGGAACAAGAGCTGCGGATTAGTTTTCCGAATCCTCTTCCACAACTTCGATAGTTGCTTCGGGGGTTTCTTCAACCTCGGCAGCCCGGCCCTTCGACTCCCGAGCCTTGCACTTGTTGCAGTCAGCAATCTGATGCTTACCACCGCAGAAGAGACAAAGATTGTTCTTCATCCTTCGTTCCCTCTCAGATGGGAGAACTTTCACCTTCGACTGCTCTAACGCCGAGTTTTCCATCGGTTTGGATTGCATCAAGTGTCGCCCAGCACTTACAACCAAAAGGTCGGAGATGAGAGACGTCGTGACGTTTCTTCGTATAAATTTTGATTGGTATTTCATCTGGGAAACGAGAGGAGGGGATAAACGCATTGACATAGCAGAAGGTGAGTGCTGCTTCGGCCCACATCGAAGGAGGAAAACCAGCGTTGACGAGAAAAGTTCTGACTCCATCTAGAACAGTTCTGTTTGCTCTTTCAGCTACTCCATTAGCTGACGAAGACCTAGGTGGTATCATTTCAATAACGATACCGTTTTCGCGACAGTAATCTCTAAACCACCCATTATCGAATTCTCCACCACCATCTATTCGGAATATCAAGACCTTCAAGCCCGTTTGTCGCTCAGCCATCATATGCCAGTCGTCAATTGCTGTCAAAATGGTTTCCTTTCGCTTATTGGTTAGGAATGTCAGGGCTTTGATAGAGGAACGACCATCTGTTGCAAGAAACATCCACGTAGCCCCGCCAATACTCTGTGTCCAAGTTGGACCGAAAAGGTCCAGGTGTATACATTCAAGAACCTTGGTTTCGTGCGTAAGCTTCTCATCAAAAGGTCGGTGAGTTGATTTGCCAAGAATACATGGTTCGCATTTACCGGCCACTTTCTTAGAAGTGATTTGCAAGCCATCGACCAGATTTAGTTTGTGCATTTGGAGGATTCGATCAATAGCGGGATGCCCAAGTCTGCGATGCCACGTATGGATGTCGACAGGCTTATTATGTGATCTCACGAAGTTTGCGAATGAGGGCTCGAAGTGAGCTTGTACCTCATACATAGTTCCCTTTCCTTCGCCCTGCATAACGATACTTCTGTTTGCAGTTCGTACAGTGAGTGATCCTCTACCCCATTCCCCTTTCATTCCTTTAGCATCTAATGTCCTTAATGAAATTAGATTGTGATGAAAGGATGGCGTATGGTAGACATTGTTCAATCGGCATTTCCTCCTTATACCGTTAACGGCTGTCTCGAATTCCACGATACCTTTGCCATGAATCTCAAATTCCCCTGCCTTTCCAGCAATGGCTGATTTCCCCGCCTTTCCATATAGGTTCTCATACTCGATAAAGTCAGCTCTTCGAACCCAGAAGTGATCACTCGCAGCTGAGTCGAGAAAAGTTTGGGGTGTCTGAGGTTTGGATGCAGCATATAGGAAAGATCTCGCATTATGGGCCGAACAAGCAGTATATTCATCAAAGTTTGGAATCGAGTCGGAAATGGAGGAATTGAATGTGTCTACATGGTACGTAACCTCTTTATCTGCACCATACCCTGTTGATACTGATACACAGTCTCTGCAGGTATGGGCATTAGGAAGTTGGGTAGATAGAATGGGTGTTGGTGACGATGTACACAAATCAAAAAGTTCCATGATGGTATGATTTCCACCGTCACTAGCATAATTTGCGGTTTGAGTTGCTGAGGCTTTGGCTTTCTTAGGTCCCCCCTTCATTACCGCCACCGGGTGCCCAACATTTGTCAACTGTATGAGTACGACGTCAACGAGGAGGGCAGTTAGGATTTGTACAGGTAGCGCGATCCTTCTTGGGAGCAGATGCGGTATTTGCAGAGTGGAAAGAAGCCATTTCCTGAGCAATGAGAGCCCGGACCTGACTATGCTGTCGGGTATCTTCCTCGTCTTCCTTCTTGTTGTCATAGACTTGGCGAAGGTGAATGAAGGCATCGTCACTCGAGATTCCCTTGACATTGATTAAGAGATCTCTCCATGACTTAGGCATCGAGGCGATTACAATGAGGCGGAATTGGGAGTCGAGGCAAGAACCACCCAAGTTTGGAAGTTCCTTAAGGTGATTTTTCATTGTCTTTTCATGCTCTTCAATCGTCGTATTACTGGGGTCAAATTGAGCCGACCGAAGTTTGGTATCGGCCTGATGTACCCGCATCTCGTCTCGTCTCTCATATTTCTTCTTTAATTCAGCCCAGATATGATACGCAGGCTTTTCGCGTTTGACACCTAGCCCGACGGGATCGACAATGTTGAGATATATAATGCTGGCCGCCATCCTATCACGTTGATGCCATTCATGTGGGAAAGGGGTAGGGCTATACACTGGTGTTGTTGTAGAGGCAGCAGGAGGGTACAATGTAGATGTAGAGACATAGCCACCAGCAGGAGGTCGAATAATGGTACCGTCAAGATATCCTTCCAATTCCCTAACTTCAATGTGCGCGAGGACTTGGTCTTTGAAAATTCGCCAGGTATTCTCGCCAGCCAATTGAGATGATTCGGGGAAATGCGGGATCGACAGCGGACTAGCTGTGGAGGACATAGCTTCGAAGATAAAGGATAATAACTGACTGTAATCAATATGTGAGTTTGTCTCCTAAGCTCAGTTGAACTCCAGTCTCATAATCTGTTGAATCTCAGTTGATAAGGAAAACAACTGAGTTAGTATTTCTAAGTACCTGTTGAATCTATAGTACTTTAGTAAAGCTAGATGAAGGAAAGAAAAATAAGTAATCTCACCTCAGTTGATAAGGAAAACAACTGAGGGAGTTTTCAAACGGTAATATCAAGTATATAAGTGATCGAGTAGTAAATAGGAGTGGTCGAGTTCGGTGGCCGGAACAATAGTCACACGTACCAAAGCAAGCATACGAAGTGCAATTGAGAACGACGGAAAAGACACTGCGGGTCACATCAAATAACGTATCGTTACGGGATGTGACCTGATGCGTAATGACAGGTCCCCTTTAGGGACGGCACAGCATCACCCGACGGATC
>MU795787.1:0-11000 GCA_027886305.1 Lentinula aff. lateritia
GGGGTGCAGGGCGTTTGGGTAGTTGCGTCAGGAATACTTGAGGAGGTGTTTGGAGGTCCTTGGGGGGGTGCAGAGGACATACGGGAGGTGGGTAGGACGTATGGCAATGTGTGGCGGGTACTGGGACTGGTCTGGTTGTAGCCAGGGCATGACACTGAATTACCCCCCTACATCGTTTTTATTAATGGTTTTCACTAGGTTTATATTCAGGACTTCTGGATCGGTCGGGCTAATTGCCCTTTATTCGCAGAGCAAGTTCTATTGTCGGCAGAATCCCTATCTCTTAGTCTTCCAATTTTTCTTCGTGACAACCTGGCGCAACAATAGGGCGTTCCACCGGAGCACCGTACTTCAGCTGGAGTAGGTGTTCTTTCTATTGAGTTCTTTATTTTCATTAATTTAATTCACAGGGTGTCCACAAATTCGAACGATTCCCTGCTATTCCTATTCCCTTTAGTTTACGTTTTCGAGAAGGAAGCGCAATGATGTGTATGATTCCTTCCAAGGATTTGGACCCCTTTGCCTCACTTCGAGGCCAAGGTGTTCCTCCTGGGGTTCCGAAAGTGGTTTCTCCTCCCAAGGTTTCCGATGTCATCCCGCTTCCTTCTGCCACTAAAGCACCAGCTGTGCCCCCTAGGGCACTTCGAAGGAATCGGGAGGTTGAAAGCCTCAAGGCTGACGCTTCCTCGTTTCATGAGTATTACTTTAAATTCTCATTTTCATTTCATTTATTCATTTTATTTTATTTTATTTTATTTTGTTCAGTTGCTTCTCCCCGTTGTTCAAAAGACCTCCCTTTAGTAGATGCAGCTCCTCGAGCTTCTTTGTCTGCTAAAGTTTCAGTAGGCCGAAAGGAGCCTAAATCCAAAACTACCATTGAGGTAGTTGAAGATTCTAAAGCCTCCAATCCTACTCCTTCTGGTATGGCTTACAAAAGGGTTCGACTTCCTCCTCGTTCAAGGAAAAATACTTTGATCGCCTCTAAAGGAAAAGCACGACAAATTGTTGTCACTGACAAAGATTCAACTTCCAATGAAGTTGAATCTGAAGATGAGGATGAGGAGGAGGAGGAGGACACTGCTCCCCCTCCAAAACGCCTCAAAACGACATCTTCCATCTCTGGTAAGATTTTATTCATCATTATTCGTTTTCTTTTATTAATTTAATTTGACTATAGCTTCACTACCTCGTCGTTCGGTTCAACGGGTGTCCGTCCCCAAACGAGTTTCCAAGGCTGCTGCTAAGCCCGCTCCTGAGCGCTCCCTGAATAGTACCTTTCAGCCGGTGCTATTGGCAGATGCTCAAGGACGCCTACGGCTTCCAGAGCAGTCAACTGGTGCCTTTACACCTTTTCCTAAGTTTGCACATGCCCGGGTAAGTCATAGTGATTTAATTTAATTTAAAATACTAATTCTATTAATTTAATAGAATAGCGCTGCCTTGAATCGCGAGAATCCCCTTCTTGCCGTTAATCCTGAGTTTCTCGAGCTGGGCTCCATCTTGGAGACCCAAAATGCTCGTTTTACTATGCAGGATCTAATGCAGGTGAATCGGGTGATTCGCGATGTAGGTTTTATTCTGATGTTTTAATTAATTTAATTGCTAACATGTTTCAATTTATGTAGCCTTCTCTCCCCAGTCAGGCTTGCGTTTCGGCGCTTGCTCGAGGGGACTTGGAGGCTAAATCTGCTCCACTGCCAGGATACAAATGCCAAGCTTGCTCCTCTTGGAGCTTAAAGTGCTTAGGGTCCCTGGACGTGGAGTTGGCCATGGATGCGCTCAATGCGCTTCATACCGCTTCCACGAGCAGTACACATAGTAAGTGTTTTGTTTGTTCTATTTGATTTAATTTAATTCATTTGATTGTTTTTAGATCTAGCAAACTCATTACGACAAGCCGCCAACCTAAACGACCAATTGAAGCAGATTGGGTCCCTCTTTGACACAACACGAGAACTCTTTTTGCGGTCCATCTTGGACTTACAGAATGCAGGAGAGGACCCCGTTGTTGTGTTGGAGGCACTCAAGGCCGCCGAGCCCAATCGTCGGGCAATCAATCTGAACGAGTGGACCATTTTGGCCACTCTGTTCCATTGGCCCAGTCCATTCAATTTGAGTGGGCTGGACTTCAATAATCGGACTCCTGGCGAATGGATCGAACTGCTACGCAGCATCCATTCTGGGGAGTCAACGGCACACATCAACAACGAAGGACACCTGGTCGAATCCTCCCCACCTCTGGATTCGGCTGCCGAGGTTATGGAAGGCCTCAACGATGTCGAGAAGGGGTCGGCGGATGAGGCTACCAGTAGCCAGGTAAGGGGATCCGTTCCAATGGAATTGGACCTCCCTATGATTGAGAATTTGGCCGAGCCAACTCTGTCTCCTGAAAAGGGGGCAGAGCCAGCACAGACTCTTGACTCATAGCTGGTTCCTTTGGGCGTCGTTTTTTATTATTTTTTAAATTTTGTTTTACCATACATGCACGGACGGGCTTTCATGCCCATATATCTCATCATAGCTGACCACTCGCGGTCATATCGTCCGGGTTTTTCAAAACCAAAAATCTCTTTATGGACCTTTTCAGGACCACTGGTCAATCGAGACCATTTTGTTTTAATTAGATTATTTAATCTAATACTTTTTGTGTATTTTTCTTGTATTTCTTGTAGGTATCTTACCTATTACTTTTGTTGTGGATAGCTCATTGCTATCCTGTATATATCAATTTACGAGCTTTTATGCTCATATTTATATCAATTTGAATGAGTGAAACTAAATCCTGGGCCAATTACTTTGGTTATCCCATTTAGTTTGATTGAAGAGGTGTACCTGCTTATTCATATTAATTTGAATGAGCAAATACCTCCTTGTTCTCTCAATACACTGTTCAACTCGATTCATGTTTTAATCTGGATGAGTGCTTGCAAATTATCGAGCTCAGCTCTGAGCTCCACCTATGAATAGGAGTTCAAAGTAAGACTCAATTCCGGATCCTGGCATGAATCTTCACGCGAGATCAGGTCCGCAAGACTTTCCTGTCTTCATTATCCTGAGTGTTCAAGTTGATCTCCGTTTGCCATTGATCATAACGACGTCGGGAGATATCCTCAACTCCACTTTCAGGTTCTAAGCGCAGTTTCATTACTCATTCCGCATACTTTGACCTTCTGTATGATCACTTTGATCAATTCTGGGTCGCTGCGTTCACAATACTATTCAATCTAATTGCCAAACTATTAGTCTGATTGAAATTTTGTAATTTTTTAATCAAATCGATGTAATTTTTCAATCAAATCGATATCCTCCTCCCCCAAACTAAAGAATCCAACTGTCCTCAGTTGTCCTAATTTGGTCAGGAGTTTTATTTCACTCTTTCGGTATAAAAGCTCAAGCCAATTGGCTTTCAATATGCCATTCGTTCCAAGTCGACTGGCATTAGTCGAACTTAGTTGAGCTCTCATTCCATACAAAGCTCCATCAACTGCTATTGTCATTCATTCCAGCATGCCTGTCCATCACAAGAAGGATCTTGACATTGCCCGAGTTGCAAAGCCCCATTTAGGTGCTTTGCAGCAGCTACTTGCTTCCTACAAAGGCAAGAAGACGAATAACCCCGACAAGGCAACAATTTCTGTCCTACGTCGGTCTACCGAGTATCTTCACGATCTCTTGGTATGTTTCTTCATTCAATTTAAATTATTCTTATTAATTTAATTCGTTTATTATCAGGAAAAGCCTGTTACACTTCATAGTCATGTTAGACAAATTTCTAACTTGACTGCTCATCAAAGCATAATCAATACTTTGTGTCTCGGGCACAAGCTATTCCCCGACATAGTCAGTGATTCTCACTTCGAGCAGCATCTTAAGTTCATGGCTTTTGCCAATGATGCTTGTGTACGTATTAATTTTATTCATGACCATTTACATTAATAGTCTTTCAGAACACTTTCGTCAGGAACCGTCTCCTCGATCGTGCTCGTTCTGTTCACTCGGATCACAAGGCCTCTTCTTGTTCCGATAATTCTTGTTTTATCAGGAAGTCCAAGAAGAAAGCTACAAGATTCGTTTCCTCTCGTGACGTCAAGCGTGAACTTAGATCCGTTCGTTTCGACTCTGATGTCGAGGTAAATCTTCAGATCTAGTCTCAATTAATTTGATTTATCAATTCGTTCAGATGAACTCAGCCTCCGAGGATGAGTTGGTGTCTGGAACTGAACACAGTTTCAAACAGAAGCCAGCTCTCTCTTTTATCAAGGTGAGTCCAATTTGTATCATGTTTTGTATTCACAACTTATTCTATGTTGTAGAATCGTCGCAGCACTCCCTATCCAACCACTGGTTCCAACAAAGGATCCAATAAGGATGAAAAGTCTGCTGTGAACGATGTTCCCCTTCATCCCAGCAAGATGCATTGCCACGCTGACAGTCATGTTTCTTCTAACTGTATGTCGTGTCTTGCCGAAGATAAAGGTGATTCAATTTAATTCAAATTTGTTTCAAATGGATTCTTATTTTGTGTTTTAGTGACCCATAGCAAGCATATCAATCATGCTCTTGCTCAAGTCGTATCTTCTAATCTCGATACTCCGCCAGCTCCTCTTGAGTCGCAAAGTACCAAATTCATTGCTGCTACCCTGAACTTTCAAGCAGCTGAATTCGAATTTAACGCAAACTTGGTCAAAACTTATGCAACTCGTGCACGTATTGCCAAGGTAATTGCGGACAAAGCTTGCAGTATCTTGAAAAGTCGCTAAGATTCTGGATCCGACTCTTCTGCTTCTGACGCAGTTTCGCTACTGCTCAGAGTATTCCCACCACCAGTTCTGAGGACACCGTCGTCACTCCTACGGAGATTGCTGTTCCAGTCATTAAGACCATCGAACGGGCTACTACTCCATTCACTCGTGGTGTTACTCCCATGATGGAAGACAAAGGACACGTCTCTGCCTAGGTCTGCAATCCATCTAATTGAGTTTTATTTAAACTAATACACCTTCATTCAGATGCATTCATTTAAAATCCATAAAATAATATAAAAACAGTTTTTCGTCTTGGTTCACTGTCTTTACATGGTTTCTTTCATTCACGTTTATTTATTCCATGCCTACTGTCTTTACACCATCACAGCTGTATAGTAGATGCATCATCTTACCATCGCCGCTCTTTTCATGATGTTCGTTCATAACAGTATATCTTCTAGAGTTTCAATTTAATTATTGAACCTCTCCCTCACTGAGTTCGTCATCAGAGTTCGTATCTGAGAGTCTCAAATGCGGTATGGCATTGAATATATAATCATTCTCCGGTGTCATCCAATATTCATCTTCGTCTTCCACCATTAAATCTAATTGTTCGACAGTTAAGTCGATAAGTTCGTGAATATTGTTTGGCAATTCAATTGGTTCATTTCGTGTAAAATGTGGCAATACTCTGAAGGCTCCGACCTTCTCTTTGAGTACTGTTCCATCCTTTTTCGGCAATAATATAAGAGCCACTCTTGGTTCGTCTAATAACGACCATAGGTCCCCTATATCTTGGATACATCTTTCTTTCCAAACTCTTTTCAATTCCAGAATTCCTAACCTGGACTAGTTGCCCTGGTTTGGAACTCCAATCCTTAATTGTATGTCTATATTTCCGTTCAAATCTTCGTTTGCATCTACTCTTTGTCGTACTCTCTCAATGAATGAGTTATGTTTTGACAGAGCTTGAGCACGATATCCAATTAATTCATCTCTAGTTAAGACTCTATTAGGTGGATTCACCAACCAAGTTGATTCCACAATATCAAAGGGAAGCAACGGTTCAGCTCCTGTTACCAGGAAATACGGGGAACAACCTAGACCACGTCTCGGTGTTACTCTATCCGCCCATAGTATCATCTTCAAAAAGTAGAACCACTTAGATACATCTCCGCCAGTTGCTTTGATTAAAGCCTGACGTATGTCCAAATGCGCTCTTTCAATCTTGCCATTAGCTTGAGAGTTGTAGGCGGAAATCCTTATTCCTTTAATTCCATACTTCTCTTCTAACCAAGTTAACATATTCTTCATTTGACCTGCATTATTGGTCACTACTTCTTCAGGACATCCCCAACGACAAATTATATCGTCAAAGAACCATTTTCCTAAAGTTCTAGCATTCTTATGTTTTACTGCCCGGGCTTCAGACCACGATGACAGTGAATCCCTTCCATGGATGATGTATTTACATCCATTAGATGGAATCGACATTATCATTGTATCGACATGTACCTTCTGAAACAATGAAGGTGTATGCATCAAGGTAGGAGGTGCTTTCAATAGCATCATCTGTCTATTCTGACACTCCTGACATGATCTCACATACCATTCCACGTCTTTATATATGTCAGGCCACCAGAATCGTTTCTGCAAGAAATCATTCGTTGCAAAGACTCCTTTGTGTCCCAAACAATCATGTGCACTATTCAACATGTGCATACACTTTTCTTTTTCCACCACCAATTGTGGTTGATCAGGTTGATCAGTATTCTTATGGTACAACCTTCCTTGGTCGTCCACTTGAAATTTCTTAATCAATCTAATAAATTTAATCCGTTCTTCTTTCGACAATTTACCCAGGAATTCATCTGTTGGGTTTGACAAATAATCTCTAATCAAAGGAATTAATTCATCCAATCTATTTCCCTCAGAAGATCTATGTGTCTCCGGGTACAGATTGTTTTGTACAAATTCTTCATCGAATGTAGGGAACAAATTCCTACTGAAGACTTCACATGTCGCGTCTTTTGACTCTAACATATGGTTCCTACGAATCTCGTAGCTGCGCTCTTCATCCAGAGCTTCCTGTACATCTAATTCGATATCATCAGCTTCTTGAGCTGTTTTGTATAAGTAACCACTTCTAGGGTCAATTTGATCTTTGAAGTCATCAAATTGATATGGCTCTTCCGTTTCCCCATCTCCCATAATAAAATTAATCGGTTCCCCACCATCCTCATCAACGTAATCTTCTGGATTTACTTCTGGACGCTTTGTTTGCCATCCACCAGGTGTGATTCGTGATAATCCATCAGGACCATGGGTTGCACCTTTTACATGGATTAATGTAAAGTGATAGTTGCGTACATGCTCAATCCAACGGTTTATGGTTGCATTAGGACCACAACTAGGATTGTCTAGCATGCCTTTAATATAACTCGCATCGGTTTCCACTGTTAAACCTCTACATCCATAGACATGATAATAACTAGCTTCCAATGCTAATTTCAAGCCATACAATTCTCTCTTAGATTGCGAGAATCGTGCTTCACATTCATTCAAAGTCATTGATCCAAAGTAATTGAAGAACTTCTTCTTTTCAGACGGATCAATTTGATAGATATACCATCCTACAGCCTTGTAAGAGGTATCCACCGCTAAGTAAACATCCCAATCAAAATTAATTGGTCTCAAAGCTGGACAGTCTCGGATTCCATCCTTTAATTTGTCCATTGCTTTGTCACATTTTTCATTCCATTCAAATGGAACGTTACTCGTCAACTTAGTCAAAGGAGCTGCTTTCTTGGCAAAGTTCGCAATGAACATTCTCAATTGACTTGCAGTTCCTAAGAATGCTCGAACCTCCGTCTTATCACGACATGGAGGCCATTCTAGGACTACTTGAGCAATATGTTCTTCTGGCATACTGCCTTCATAGGTACATCTATGTCCTACGACAATTGTTTCCTCACAACAAAGAAATGCTTTGGTTCCACTGAAGGTCCCTCCTGCATATTTCATTCGTTGTATTACTCTATTCATGTTTTGGAAATGTTCCCAAACAAATCATCTAATTCCAGGATTTTCTGGAATAGTTTCGTAACCTCCTCCTGGTAATTCATATCGAGTTGATGGTCCTTTTACAGGTACATCATCAATGTAAGGAATTGTTACGTGCAGTATCTCATCTCATAGAATATATGTCACATCGTCGTGAAATATAGGTACGGAATTTGTCCACCCCATAGGTAGTTTCACTAACCTATGTGGTCCATACGGCGTTTGAAATGTCGTCATGTCTCTAGACAATTGATCTAATTCGCCTTCATCATATCCAACGTATAAATCTAAGGTTCCTCCACAAGATCTTCCACTGAAGGATCTTGCTAGATCTGCTGTTGCAGGAGGTACACCTGAGTGTTGGATGGTAACCTTATTCAAAGGTTCCAAACTATGTACTAATCGTAGACTCTTGCCATCCTTCTTAATGACACAGAACCATTTCGAACGATAACTAGCATTCAATGGTTCATATATTCCTGAATCAATTTTACTTTTAATTATTTTGCAGACATCCTCAAAGATACCTGGCGGAATTGGTATATTCCTTTCAACCCACGGTTCATGTGGAATGACAGGTACTTTCACAGGTGGAAAGAATTCATCCTTAAAGGTTCCAGCCTCACTTGGTTCCCAAGCAAAACCTGCTTCTTGTTTACACATCATTTTGTGCATAAGATTTCTCTCTTGTTCCCACAAAAATCCTTCAGGATTATTCTTGTCTATTATCTCTTTCCTTTCTTCCGTATACCTTCCCGTAGGTACAAACGGTTTAGGATGTTTCGACAATTCAGGTAGTTCCATCAACGGATCTCCATGAATGTGTCTCTCAATTCTAAATTCATCTGGTAACGTCGCCTTTATAGGATTAACCTTCTTGTCAACAGGTTTGTACTTTGTAAACACTTCTTCTGTATTCAACTCAATAGGTTTTTCAACTCCTAGGGCTTCATTAACCACTTGTTTGATCGTTTCATCTATTAATTTGATAGGAGATTTATCCTGCCAAATCAATTTAATATGCTCTTCGAGTTTATTTGTCAGAGGTTCATTCAATTGGTCTGACTGAACATTCTCCTTCTTGTCTTTCGAATCTAGGGCTTTTCCTTTCTTTCGTTGCCTCGACTCATATCTTACTTTCTCAAAACTTGGTTGAGACCTTTGAAACGATTCAGTTCCTCTTTTGAGTATCTCGTATCGAACCATTCTCTTCCTAGTCCTTTGAGAGTTTTTAGATTATCATCTCTGACCATTCCAGAGGTGTTTTCGTTATTACATTGATTCTGTGTGGGCTCTGTATCTTCAGATTTATCGCAATTCTCCCCCAAACTAAAATTTTGTAGTATAGGTTCAACAAAGCGCCTCTTCTGAACTCTTCTTCGTATAGGTTTAGGCTTGATTCTTCCATTTTGAAGGAAGAATGACTTTATAGGATTTAAATTGAATCGATCATTGTTCAGTTGATCATCAAATTCGCCTAATACACCATCTCTCCATACACAAAATATTTGTTTGTCCCCAATCGTCTTTTGATTAAGGTAACAATCAATTACTTCTTCAACTTGATTGTCTTGAGACTTCAAATGCTCTCTAGATGCAAGAACATATGCTTCAGAAAGTTCTTTTGCAGAGAAGGTTTCTTGATCACATCTTTTGTATCCATCTAATACAATATTTTTCTTTTCATCAAAGTGGAAGCTTATAGCGTATTCATCCTCTCCTTGGTCGCTACTCAACTCATCGAGGAATGAAAATTTCCCTTTAAATCATTTTCACCTGTCAATTTTTCATTATCAGGTAGAACATTCTTTGGTTCGTTATACCTTGAGGTATTAATTTGAATGTTTCGACCTTTCTGGCCACGAGGATAGGTTCCTACAGTAACCCTCTTGTGTGAGTTCGGATCGCTGATTGTTATCTCGGAATCTCCGTTTCCAAAGGTCTTAATTTCACTTTCCACCAAGACATCAAAAGGTCTCCCTAATAACACTTGAAATGGAGCTTTATTTTGTACTTGTAGTTGCAAATACACCGTAACTTCACCAAATTTGAATGGAATATTTCTTGCTAAACCAAGAGTTTGATTCAATTTTCCACTTGCATCTTGCATTCTGATCGTGAATTCTGGATCCCAAGTAATTCCTAGACCTATAGCTATCAATCGGTCTATCACAACAATTTGTGAACCTTGGTCCAATACACTTTCAATCTCTTTATCTTTATTATTGATCTCAGGAGTAACAGCACGTAATCCATTGGATTGATTCGCTACTACCACTGGATGATCATTATGATCTTCATATGCCACGCTTTGATTAGCAACTATGGCAATGTTTCTTCGTTTATCATCAATGGACAGATCTCGTAGAAAACTTTCCACAATATCTTTCTGTACTATAGATCCCACAGGGATGTCATTACGACTTTCAGTCAGGACTTCAAACATATCTGCCTGATCCTGCCAAAGATCTTCAATTCTAATGCATGTATCAATCATCTGTACCCTGGATGGATCGTCCAAAATTTCATCTCTCCATCTTCAGATAAAGTTGATACGTAGTTATTCGTTTTAGTCCTTGGACGGACTCTTCTATTGCGTATCTTGCACATAATAATCTTTCTAATAGCAGGTGATCAAGCTGCTAATTCTTCCGTACTCAAATCAACTTTAGCATTGAATATCTTCTTCGCTATGTCTTCTTCTACACCTGGTCTCGATACTTCATTCCTAATTTTATAGGCTGGAGTATACCCATGACTATCAATTTGATTCGTCTGGTCTCTTGGTACCTTTGTAGGTGTATTAATTTAAATAGGACGATACGTCCTAGGTTGAACATGATCATACAGTCTATGTTCGCTATTAATTTGATTCGTTGGTCTTGACGAAGGAATTAATTTAATAGTATCTTCGTCATCAGATTCATCAACGTCTTCAATCGTGACTGAGGGCTTCTTCAAAGGCCGATCTATGGACTTTGGAGCCTCAAATCTCACTGTTTTCTGATTTCCATTGGTCGTTTCAACCAATTTACCCGGTATTAAACCTGGTTTCTTGGGTATATGCACCCCATCAAATACTAATCTTCTCGTATTGTCATTAAATTGATTTCGTTTTGCTTTCTCACTTTCCTCCGGAGCTACAGCATTGGATCTTAAAGTTCTCTTGGACCGATCCTGCTCCTTCATTGG
>MU795788.1:0-10998 GCA_027886305.1 Lentinula aff. lateritia
CCACGCTCCGATCAGTTGCTCCGCCTCTACCGCCTTCTCCGTCGTTCCGCGCTGCCGCTTACCCCGTTGCTCCGCTTAGTCACTCCGTCTCTGACACTTTGTGACATATACAGGATTTAGAATTGCACAGTACAGTTAATCTAATTGAATAAATGTTCGGAGCCACAAGAAAACAACTATAATAAGTTATAAATCATTTAATTTGAATCTAAACATTCTTGTTTGGTCCATATTGGTTCCAAGATTCTAGTATACCTCCAAACATAGGTAGGTACTTCAGTATTTTTTTATTATTCGGCGAATGACTTAAATGGTGTTCATCTGTCATCAATGTTCAACATGTCCTTTGATCATTTGTCATCTCGTCCGGAGGCAAATCAGCTCTCTCCAGTTCTAATCCTATCAATCTGATTCATCTGGATTAAACTAATTACTTCTCTCTTTCAATAGACACCCATTGTGTCTATACTCTATCAAGAGAGTTGTGCATAGTATTCATTTAATTGTATTCTTTAATGTTTTCCACGTCAGGACTCTTTGACATTCATTTGTTATGTCTTTGGAGCCTCGCAGTACTTCAATCATCTTTTTAGTCATTTTCCCCAACCATGCAACCTGATTGGTCTATTAGACTAAATCACAGTCTTTTAGATTAATGCATGATGTTGTTCTAGAAGGTTTATTTGACAATTCTTGAGTTCTAGAAAGTCATTTTGAGTTAATCCTCAGCTCATGGTCACTTGAGTAAGTTCTTCCAAACTCCTGCCAGTGTAAGGTCCAATAATAATACCCTTGGTATGTCATACATGAATGATCATTCTTTGGATGTAGTCCAAGTCTGGTATAATCCTGTTTGACAAACAGGTGGACTTTCATCCAAAGCTAGTTTCAGGGATGGGTAAACTAACCAACTTGTGGTAGTATGGGTGTAGGGTCCCTTCAACTATTAGACTGATTCAGTATTGACTTTGACTGTCAATCTGGGTCTCAATTACAGTCCTCTTGATACAAATCTACATGTGAAAGTGTCACAATTCACTGCATAGACATCTAGCCAAAATTTGGGCGTGTCATTGAGAGATTGAGGGTAATGAGAGGGAGTTGTTAAGAAATGAGGGAAGAGGTGAGGGAGGTGAGGGAGGTTGTGAGTAGCTACTAAGGAGGTAAAGAACAAGTCTAAGGAGCTAACCAAAGGAAGGAAGCAGGTCAGGGCATGACACATAGTTCTCATTGTTTTATTTTCTACTTTGAAGATACTAAGAGTACAGCCTCTAGTAACTAGTTTAGTGACATGCTCTGGTATGCTGACTAGTTAGTATAAATACTTCTGTACTGTACTTTAGTTCTTCAGTTTAATCATTGACTTAGATTGACTCTTTCTGTCCTCTGAAGGATTAGAGCTTATTACCTTGAGCACACTTTGTCTCGACCTCAAGACTCATAGTTCCTTCTTTGGTTCACTCCTCATTATCAGTAGCACTTGACTTGCCTGCTACTTGTACCTTTCCCCTATTCACTTCCTCTAGGGACAAATAGCATGACCGCAGTGTTGTTAATAACTTCACTACTATCCCATTTGACTCCGCACTTAGTTACTGATTGGCCCTTTACTTCTGAAGGCATGTGACAAGACCGTGCCTACAGGTCAACAATATAGAGGTTCCGAGGTCGGATATGGGCCGGAAAATGGCCCGGGATAATTCCGAGGACTGGAGCTGAGTATTGGCCTGTAGTACACATTGGGAGTGGGTCGTCGGTGAAGCTATTAGCAACACCCTTCACACACTGTTGTGTCCCCGGGAATATAATGGCAAGGATATAATGTCAAGATGAGCAGCCTAGATGGGGTTCCTGTGATCTGGGAGTAAAGGTAAAGGAGATATTAAGAAGTGGGATAAGGTGGTACACTTGATTTCAAGCTTGACTACAACGTCAAAGTATTTTAGCTTATATACATCCCAAATACAGTCACAAGACCTCGATGAAAGCTTGAAGTAAGTCACAAAGTTATTATTCCAAAGTCCGGCCACTCCGGGATGGGCCGGGAAGCATAAGGGGTGAATTACATGCATATGACACATGGCCAGGAAAGATTGCTGCAAGCAAGTGATCTGGTATCGTGGTACTGCTATTGCTTGGGTTGCCATCCATTACCCATGATGTTAACAGAGGAAAGAAGGCTTTGGAAAAGCACACAAGGATCGAGCACTTTTTCATAACGAAGACTACATATATTGAGAGGTAATGTATTATGTGCAACTCATATGCAACCAGTCAGTCATACAACTGGAACAGTCCCATAACCTATTAGGAAGCATTCCATAATATACCTGCAAGTATTGTAATGACATCTGGAGGATGACATTATATTTGCATAAACTCACACAAATTTACTGGAGCAGGGGACCACCTATGCTATGGCCATCACCAATGAAGTGGAGAAACCAAACAGAGGTTCCAAGGATTGACACATATAGCAAATAGACAGATAATATCAGTATTGAACATTCTGCAATAGGCGTGTTCAATTAAAAAATACGGTTTCATGGCTTTCTGGAATTTGTAATAAATTACTAAATATGGAAATTATTCTTCAAGACATTGTGCTCGAAGCCTTGAATGAACTTGACCCACACTCACTCTCGCCTTTACTCTTTTGTATCTAAAAAAGAATTAGTGCAAGATATCTTTGTTCTCTCACTGGTCAGAGCAATTTAGTAGAGCGATGTGTTCATCAGAAGCACTTTTTGAATATGAATAATGGCAGCTTTGTGCGTGTTTGAATTGTTAACGCAATGAGTACTGTTGACATTACTTGAACAGGATGCTCTCTTTCTGGCAATCGAGCATGTAGAGACTCAAGCTCAGGATTCTGATGGCAATGTTGCCGCACAAGCCTCTCTGCAAGGACATTTTCGGATTTCTTCCCGCCAGACCACTCCTCCTCCTCCCGTCACTTCTAATAAATGTCCAGCCTCCGAATCACCTCAAAAGCCACTTCCAAAACGCGGTGGAGGCCATGGATGTGGGGCTGTCACCCATTCCAAAACTTCGACTACTGTAGGCACCAAAACACCGAAAGCAAAAGTAGTGATTCCGACTGATCCACCAAATGATGACATGTTCACCAGTCTACGATGGACTACTGCTGAATAAACTGCCTTGTTCACACATCTATTCAGTTCAGACAGTGATGATATCCATGTGAAATGGTTGAAGAATAAGGATCGTGTGTATAAGAAGGTACTGTCACTGGTTTTTTGTATTGTTGTTTCTAAAGCCCACCTGCAAAACAGTATCTTGAGGCCAATCCTTCAGTTGCTGAAAGGTTTACGATCAGCTCAGTTGCCAACAAGGTGACTGCAAGCATTTCGATGTACTCATACATCAGGGAGTACGAGGAATTCACGGGTGGTGGTGGAGATGCTGACCTTCAGTCCATGGTTCCTGAGTCAGATGAATGGCACAAGCAATGGCTTACTCTGGCTAAGCGAGATGGGAAATCTATTGGTTTGCTCACTGTTAAAAAGTATCATGACTGGAAGGATAATGGTTGGTATGATAGATTTGAAGAGCAGTGAGTATAGATATGGTCAACAATACTTTCATCATCTGATTAGCATGTTTTTATTCTCCAAAGGTTCGGCAAAAGCTCAAAGGTGGATCAGCCTACTATTTGCAACTCTGTTGCACCAATATCACCAATCATCAATGATGATGATGACATTGACAATATTCACTGGCCACCTACACCTGGTCGTGAATCTCCTGCTGAAAATATTCATTCAGATAGCGAGATTGAGAGGTCGGTTGTACTGACAATACCCACACCAAAGGCTGGAACATCCCGTTCGACTCTGGCTTTGCAGGTTGTATCTGAGCCACACTACCAGGCCCCAGTGATAACAAAATCATCAGCAAAGAAAAAAAGCTCCCTTGCATCAGTGGACACCTTCGGAGCGATCAATACTTTTTTCAAATTGAAGGCAAAGTTGACCCAAGAGCAGTTGAGGAGATCCAAGACTGAGAGTGCAACCAGCATGCAGAGCCAGCAGTTGCAGGAACTCCAAACTATCCTGAATTCTAACATTCATGAACTCACTCGTGAGGTTGTCAATGACAAGATTTGTAAAATTATCAGTAACTATTAGAATATAGGGTAAAGTTATATGGGGAATAAATCGTTGAATACCAGATCTCATTTACATTGTCCCTCCTCCTTGATCCACTGATCAGTCTCGTACAGAGGAATATTGGCCTCTTGAGTAACATCCACCAGCCCAAAATGAATATCTCCAGCTGCAACTTCCACTGGTATAGTGTTATCGGAGGGGTCAAAGTCGAGAATATGCTTGGGAATGTCACCATAATCAATGCACATATTGTGAAGGATCAGCAGGGCTTCAATCACCTTGTACATTTCCTGTAGGTTTCTATGCCATCCCATCTCTTTCAGGGATAGAAAGCGGCCTTTGAGTTTGCCAAATGCATGTTCAACTTTGATACACTCACTTGAGAGACAAATATTGAACTCCCGCATCCGTTGCTGTTTTGTTTGATCTACTGATGCAATTTCGGGTTCATCGAATGGTCGGATGGTCCATGGAGAAGATATGTAGCCTAAATATCTAGGATAAGTATATAGACCACTTGTGCTACAATGTGATTATACCTTTATCAACTAAGATGTATTCACCGTCCTTGAAGTAATGATGACGATGGCGCCACAAGTGTGAGTACTTGAATATTTTGCTGTCTGTAACACATCCAGGCCAGCCCAAATCAAAAGATGTGAAATGACATTCATCATCAACTGTAGCTTGAACATTTGTCTACAAGGATAAACATTAATGGACAATTCAAGTGAATTTGGAGTCATTCCATATACTATGCTCCTTCTTACAGCTCAGAAACTCATCAGGATTTTCCTCTGGAGCAGTGCTTATCCTTATTTGACATCCATCTCCACTTCCAACTGTCATGAAGTACGTAGCCCCTATCATTTTCCTTTTCTCACCATCTCTACACCCTTATTTGTATGATACATCACTCCATCACTTTCACATCCCACCATTGTCGAACCCTCATCAATTACTGATCCACCTGACCCCCTTCATCGATTACCGATCCATCAGTTACCCTTCTCCTTCTACCGGCTTCCACCACCTTCTTTATTCTCAAACTGTACAGTATTACATCATCATTTCTCGCAGATCAGATTGTGTATATAAAGCCCGACTGTCAAGCCCATGCCTCGGGCCTCCATTCCACCGCTCGGTATTCCGAAGATCCACTGTTTATTGTAATCTCCTTCTTATTGTTCTTTCTCACTACACATACCCTTCCGTTCTAGTCTCTCCTTATTGTCTTTTACTTTACCCTGCAGGTACTACACGTATAGCTCCTAGTAGTTAGTCTGGCGCTCCACACTGATGCACCATTCCGTAGATATAAATACTGCCTGTACGCTACTGTAGTTCCTCAGTTTAATTATCGACTTAGATTCCCTCCTTAACTCTGTGCTCTTCTAAGTGTTCAGGCTCATCACCTTGAAGTACTCTCTACTATAACCTTAGGACTTAGACATTCTTTGGTTCGCTCCTCGTCACCGGCGTTATCGCCGCTCCGACTTGGCTGCTACTAGCTCCTCCCTTCTACACTCTCGATCTCCGGGGACTAACGGCGTAACGGCGGTGTTGTTAATAACTTCACTACTGTCCCACTCGACTCCCACACTTAGACACCCTGTGACCTCTGGCACAGTTACACAGTGTACATGATCTTAACACTGACCCCCCATTACCTGGCCCCTTATCTTGACCTCTCTGTCATTATCTTGGGACCAGGTATGTGCCTACTTACTAGTACTTACAACTACGATACTAATATAACTCTGTCATTATCTTGGGACCAGTCTGTCCACGTTCCGATCAGTTGCTCCGCCTCTACCGCCTGCTCAGTCGCTCTGCTCTTCCGCTTGCCCCGTTGCTCCGCTTAGTCACTCCGTCTCTGACGCTTTGTGACACCAACACATTTTGGAAAGCCTGATCTTGCTTCGATCCGTTGAGAAACTAATTTCTTCCGTTCGTTGCCTAACCAGCCCACATTATGGCCACGAAGCTCATGTAATGCCCTAGTAATTCGACGACAGTACAAGTGTACAGTACCCAGCCCAAGACCGAGTTTAGATGCTACATCAAGTACATCTGAGCCACATTGTCCATAGCATACAAGAAAGGCTGCAAGTTGGTATTTGACATGCCACTGTCTCTTTTTGGGTGAAAGGAAGATAGTATTGGGGCAAGCATGAAAACTAGGCAGTCAAACATATCCCAACTCATCCTGATTGAGGATCATTGAACAAAACATAATGTAGTTATATGTATCAATGCACCGGTAATTACTGCGGAACCATTGATCAGGCTGCTGCAAGCTGGTTGGAAACCAGTCCCTGGACTTTGGGAACTGATTGTATGGCCCTCGAGTACCATCGCCTTTGATCTCCAATGCTTCGTGAATCATGATTGCCGCAACAACCTCGAGCACTTCCAAATCTTCACATGGATCATCCAATGGTAGGTCGGCGTCCTCAACGTTGTCCAGAGTGTCAGATGCGGCTAGTATAGCACAAGCCATACTTAAGAGTACAGCCTGAGCCTGGGTCTTTGACATTATCGCATTGGCTGTAGAAGATAACGAACAAAACAGAAGGCAAAAAAGAGCGACGGAAAATTTCTATATTTAGTAATTTATTACAAATTCGCCGTGAAACCGTACAAGCACACATATTACAGATAGGATCCGGCATACTTCGGCTGAACGGCTGTGCGGCACTAGAAGGTAATGGCAAACACACCCCAACGGTTTTTGGGATCTTTCGAATTTTGGCATGTGTCTCTCCCTGGATAATATAATGGATTCTGATCGACGCCCTAGAATCACCCAAGGGCGTGGAATATTGAACGAAATCTGCTGTCATAAGTGAGCCACCACTGGCAACCCCTGGCTCACCCTATACGATCCTCGGATACATTGATGAAGATAGGTGGTTCTGGGAACAGAGGGGGAACAAAGGAGTGTGGATTTTTTATAGTTATTCACTTTTCAATGTGACTCGACCAGCGCTCTTAGACATCAAAGATCAGGATTCAGATATTCATTACTGTAATACGAAGTCGACTGTGCTGGAAATGTTCTATATGGGTCAAGGTAAGCGTTACAGAAGACTTTCCTTACCATATTTGGGCATGAGGCCGTTTATAACGTGCGTACTTACGGTTTCTGAACAACAGCTTCAGAAGTAATTAATTGGGTCATGGACACAAAAAATAGTAAGATGCTATATTCACAAGGGTAAGAAGAAAAACACATAACTTCCATGATCTAATGGAAAAGAGAACCCACACTCAGCATGCGTGATATCACAACAAATACGTGAAACAACAGCAATGGAAGGTGCAGGATAACGTCCAACATCATAATGTAGCAGATGTATAGTGGATGATATTCGTAAGAGCAAGAACTAAAGTCAAAAGTAGACCTGATATATGGGAGACAGCGAGAAATGAAACGAGCCATTTAGCAGCAGCCACTCGATTGCTGTTGTTGAACGTTCTGCCCAACGGGGACCGAGGTTGACTTTCCTGCTCCTGGTGCCGTCGGTGTAGAGCCCATTCTGGAATTAGTTGTGAGTAACATGTTGGCATGAGGCTCTGGAGCTACATACCGGTCTTTGATCTGCTTTGCCATAGTCAAAAAGGCTTGTTCGACGTTGGTGGCATTCTTGGCCGATGTCTCCAGGAAAGGAATGCTCAATTGATCCGCAAATTCCTAGTTATTTCATGTGAGCGTCGCTCGAAAAACAAGGCGAGAAGACACACCTTAGCAACGCTGTACTCGACAACTTTCTTGCTCGTCAAATCCGATTTATTTCCTACAAGCAATTTATTGACACCCTCAGAAGCGTAACGGTCGATTTCCTGAAGCCACTGCTTCACATTTGTAAAGGTATCTGTAACGGTATTGAGATATTGAGCGGCCACAGTTGAATGACCTGGCAACAATACCATTGTCGGTGACATCATATACAACGATGATACCGTGCGCACCCCTGTAGTAGGAGGAAGTAATGGTTCGGAATCGCTCTTGACCTGTGTGAGGACGCTGTTAGAATGAGAGCAGGGAAAAGAAACAAAGGAAATACCTGCTGTGTCCCACTAAAAACCAAAACGAGGAAAGTGTGTCAGCAGGGCTGAGATCTACTTTTCGGAGTTGTAGAAGGTGACTCCTTCCAAGTAGCATCATCCAATTGAATCCTTCGACCCAAAAATCTCCCTTACAGCATACCAGAACATGGTTCTGTGCCACAAAGCCAAGAAAACAAGGCAGTATAATTGCCCACTCACAATCTGCAGCTTCACTGTCTTTCCTTCGAGCTCAATCGTACGAATCTTGAAATCAACACCAATAGTACTAATGTAGCTTTCTGTGTACGTGTCGTCTGCGAAACGCAAGAGCAAGCAGGACTAGTGAAAAAGAGAAAGGAGTCAGTCAACGACGGAATGACCTGGGCCCTGGTGAAAGCAAGCACCTTGCCGACACCAGAGTCTCCAATAAGCAAAAGCTTGAAGAGATAGTCGTATTCGCTCGTGTGCATTGTGAGGGAAGAAGTTGTAAGAGGACAAAAATGAATTCAAGGTACAGCGGAAGTGGAAAGTGGAAAGAGGCGATACACGCGTAACAGGAAAGGCGACAGCCATCGGAGCTTGCCGGTGCCGAAAGCCGGGCGGGCACCGGGAAAGGTATATTTAAAGTCCCTTATCCACTGCAGCCCCGACTGTAGTTTCCTGAGGAACAGTCCTCGTCCTGACCGGACCAGACTCTGGTACTATCGTGATACTGAACTGAGTAGTAGAGTTCCCCAGTCCGGTCGCGGCAGGCTGCATTTCCGCTCGCTGGGCTCCGTCAATTACATATACAGTACTACGCTTTGACTGGAACATTTACTTTCCTTACAATGAAGCTCTCCTTATCGGTTCTCTTTATTCTATGGCACTTTCCATCATCTCTTGCTCAGCAATTAGGATTTAAGCTTCTTCTGACACGTACCAAGCGTCCACTTATGAGAGTTGATTCAGCAGATACGTCTTCCGGCCCAGGTGTTAGCGATACGATTCCAATACTGGATAGAAACGACTAGTGCGTCTATCTTCCAACATTCAGAGTTGAGTTTAAATGGTTGACAGCACATATATCGTCAATGTTAGGTATGTATGCTCGAGCGACTGTTACGGAGGCTTAGCATAATCAGTGGGCACGCAATTTAAGTGTTGGCGCTCAGAGTTTTCCTCTTACACTGGACACTGGATCTTCAGACTTGGTACGCGTTTCCTTATTTTGTCTTTGTAGAAACCCGATCTGTTCCATAGTGGGTTATATCCAACGAATGTGATTCTGCAGACTGTGCCAACGTTGCAAGATATTCTCGAGCGTTCTCATCGAATCTTTCAATATCTCAAACACCTTTTCACATCGATTACATCTCTGGTTCTGTATCAGGCTTGGTAGCTTCTGAAACTGTTTCACTGGGACCCTATCGCCTGCTTTCACAAGTTTTTGGTGAGTTTCATCGGTGCTTTTGTATATTCGTGATTGATTTGTTCATCCGTCTGTGTCAAGGTCTTGCAAACAGCACCGATAATATCAACTTTTCTAGCGAAGGCAACTCCGGTATTTTGGGTCTGGCATTTCCGTCTGAGGCGTCTATGTCAGGAATGACTGTGTTGCAAAGCATATTCAGTGGTCTGGCCGATCCGTATTTCACAATCATCCTTGGTTCAAAGCTCAGCGTCAACTCTCCTTCGTCGTTCACTCTCGGGCAATTAGACAGATCTTACGCTACCGACTTCTCTGCCTTTTTCTCTATCCCAGTATCAAAAGCAGGCGCAAACGATTACACGTATTGGAAAATTCCACTTCTCTTTGTAACGATCAATTCTACAAGATTATCGCTGTCACCTTCCTCTATACAAGGCATTCAAGGATCCCAAATTGCTGTTCTCGATACTGGCACGACTTTAGCTCTGGGCCCGACTCGCGATGTTCAAGCATTCTGGTCAAGTGTAGGCTCTGCAGCGAGGAAAGATCCCATCACTGGAACATGGCAAGTCAGATGTGAGAAGGCTTTGATAGTTGGGTTAGTATTTGGACAAGGTAGTTCTTACAAAGAGTTTCTCTTGGATCCGGCGGACATCAGCCGGGAAGAAGGACAGTCAAAAAACGGCTGGTGCTTAGGTGGGGTTCAAGCCAACGATGAAGTTTGTGTTTCGTTCAATGTCCCTGGCACCAACTCTGATGTTCCATTTTAGGTCGACTCAGGCGACTGGCTACTCGGGGATGTATTTCTTCGTGTAAACACAATCTGCTATTGCGATATCGCCTTTGACAACCTTTTACAGAATGTTTACTCGCTCTATCATGCTACCACCTCCTCGAGCGGGCCTTGGATTGGTCTCATCAGTACTACCAACAGGGACAATGCGTTGACAGCGTTCCGACAGAGTCGTGGACCAGATTCAAACAGTTCGTCTTCGCCAGTTATACAGGCTTCGAGCGTCGTCGCTTCAGGAATCCGATACAAGCTCCTATACGGGATTTCCACCTTATGTGGATTCATTGGTGGTGCAGTGCTCGTGACTCTTTTTCAAGCTCGTCATGGATTATCAGCTGCGTTTGGTAAACGAAAACAGAAATGATTATATGAACGTATATGAACGTGTTGTAGTACATATTTTAATGTAAGTCAAATACGGTGGATGTCAACAGGAATTCCTTCTGGCACGATTTCACGAACTCGTTTGGGAGTAACCTGCTCCTCTAACAGCAAAGCACAGTTATCCTATATTCCTATATTATAAAAGACTAACTGGGCGCTTAGTATGATTACCAATAATTGGTCAGCAAGCTAGACGCTGACATTTACCACGAAATGGTGCTGCG
>MU795789.1:0-10995 GCA_027886305.1 Lentinula aff. lateritia
GGGACCAGTCTGTCCACGCTTCGCTCAGTTGCTCCGCTTCTACCGTTCACTCAGCTGCTCCGCACCGTTGCCCCGCTTAGTCACTCCGTCGCTGATGCTTTGTGACAGAAGGATGGAGGTGGCATCCGCGATCGGAGTCCGACGAGTGTTGACCACTGCTCCCAAGAGCAGTTTGTTCGGCGAGAACCTAACAGAAGGGAAAATACGGTTGTTAATGATGTGGACTGCCTCATCTAAGTGCTCGGGCCACTTATCCGGTAGTGTGTCCCAGTTCATGGCTACAAATTCCTCTGAGTCCTCCCCTAGCTTTGGCGCACACAGGCGCTTCAAGACATGGAGCAAAATCTTGTTAGTACCTTCTACCAACCCATTGACCCATGGGGCATAGGCGGGTGTGAAGTGTTGTTCAGTCCCCCACTTTGCACAGAGAGCCTCCACCTCTTTGTTGGCAAAGTGGGTGCTGTTGTCAGTCATAAACGTTTCCGGCAGCAGGTACCCATTGAACAGCAACGTTAAGCTCCCCGAGGTTGTAGCGCCCAATCCTGCCACTTTGAATTTGAACGCCCATACTCACTGCGAATACGTGTCCAGGTATAAGCCTATGGTTTTGTTCCCACCCTTACCCTTCGACATTGAGAGGTAGTCGCCTACCAAGAGTTCAAATGGGTGGCGCCGAGTTATGGGGTTGAGAAGAGCATGCAGGTGGGTAGCGCCGAAGTTTTTGCATTCCGGGCAACTGACGATGGCTTCCATGATTGATTCGTCCCGTTTCGGGCTCCAGATTCTGTCCATCAGCGCCAGCTTTACTGAGTCTCTCCCCCAATGACCGGCTTCACTATGCTGCTCCCTGGCCAGTGCCACCGCCTCCTTCTTTGTGACACACTCCACTCGGGCCCGCGCTCGAATCCCATCGTTACCCCCCACCTTCCATAACCAGTTCTCTTCCACCATGTAACGCGCCGCTTTGTGTGCCACTTTCTGCTTCACCTTGTCGCTTGCAGAACTCTCCAGTGCCCTCAGCGCCTCCACTACTTATCCACCCCGGTTACCGCCTCCCAGTCTTTGCTGACCGTCCACTCACTTCCGTCGCCCACCCTGCAATCCTGGCCCTCCCACAACCTACTCAGCCCATCCGCCACCACATTCAGCCTTCCAGGGATGTGCCGTACGTCGACAATGTGGTGTGCCAGCACACCATCCCTCCATCTGCAGTGAGCTGCATTCAGCTTGTCATTGGCGATGACGTCCCGTAACACTTGGCAATCCGTCTTGATCTCAATAGGGAATCCCCAAATCATGTCGGAGAACTTGTCAAGACCGAATTTCAATGCCGCAAACTCCAGCAAGAACGGCTTGTAATTTTGTTCCGAAGACGACGTTCGCTTTGAAGCAAAACCCACTGGGTGTATTTTGTATGTAGTGGTTCCATTCGGGTGGACGACCTCGAACCGTTGTGTGACTACCGCCGCGAAGCCTTCTTTGCATCCATCCGTTGTCACGATGAAACTGGAGCCATCCCAACAGGGCGCTTTCAGGACTGGTTCCGAGACCAACACCTTTTTCAAAGCTACAAACACCTTTGTGTGCTCCAGCGTCCACCTTCCGTCAAGTTTGAATGATTCCATTGCTCTTCGGTATGTGGATTTCATATAGTTTTGCGGGAGTGGGACTGACTTGATTAAGTTCCGTAGTGGTCCTTCGATCCTGGCGTAGTTCTGAATCAAGTCACGGAAGTGACCGGTGAGGGCCCACGAAGGATGCAAGGTTCAAGGCATCGGCAGGCTGTTTCCATTCCACAATTGCTGTGAGTTTCGCTGGGTCCACAGTGACCCCTTCCTTGCTGATCTTTCCTCCAGCAAAGATGCCCTCTGACATGAAGAACTCGGATTTTGCAGCTGACAGGGAGAGGTCCCTCGCACGCACCCGTTTGAGGATACGCGTGAGTTTCGCAAACATAGACTCGAAATCATTATCCGCTGATCCCCCGTCGTCCACAAACAGCTCAATGGTTCCATCTGCAATTAGATCGTCCAGGTGGAGAGCCGTCATGTTGGCGAAGGTTGAGGGAGCTCCGGTGAGACCAAAGGGTAACTTCGCGCACCAAAAGTAGCCCTTCCCCTCCACATAGAACGCAGTGTATGGGCGGGAATGTCAGTCAACTTCACAACCATAGAATCCAGATGCAAAGTCGAACAGGCATATGAAGTTGTGGCCGCTAAGTGACTGCTGCTTTGGGCGAATGTTGCCTTGGGGCATCGGGGCGATCTCGGTGAGTTTGTTGACTGCCATAAAGTTCTGACATATCCTCCATTTGGCAGGTTTTGCCAATTCAGGACACTCCGTCGGACCCGGAGGCTGTACTGGATGGGTGGGAAGATCGAATGATGCAGGAAGACCAGCGGCTATGCATTCGTCGTTGAGTTTGTACATCAACTCCTCCACCGTCAGTCCCTCCCCTTCATGGACCTTCTGCGCTAGAGTTAACGGCGATACACATTCGACATCCTCTGGGTTGCACCTTTCGATCACCCCCGCCTCAAGCAGCTCATTGATCTTCGCATGCAGGTACTCTTGTTGCGGCAGTGTCAGTGATTTTTGCCTGACCTTCTTGGGAAAGGTTGTACCCTCCAGTATGTTCAACTTGTGTACCGCATTCTTGACGGGTCTGACCTCACCCACAGACAGGGCAAAGCAATCTGCGTAGCTGCTTAAAAGCTGCTCCACTCGTGTTTGCTGGCTGATAGAAAGTTCCGGCCCAATTTTAACTTTTTGAAGGATTTCCCTCACCCGCTCCGGTCGAAACACTCCCTGCATTCCATCATTGCATGTGAACAAGTTGATATCATCACTTTGGTCCAACGCGTCAGGGAAGAAGTTGGGACCCAGGGATTCTGCGTCCGTAAAATGTTCGGCTTGGAGCACCTGAATAGGAACGACGTTTTCGCGGTCAGCAACTTGCGGGTCAATGAGCTGTTTTTCATTAGAGACTCCCCTCGAGGGGGGCACTTTCCATCCCCCCACTAAGTCCTCTCGCCTGCCCTCTGGCAATGTGTCGACCTCTTTTCCCTCCAAATTCCCTTCTGTCACCCCTGATCGCCCGCCACTGTCCTCCGATGTTCTTTCGGTGTCTGAACAATCTGACAATTGAGCTAGGGCATCTACTGTAACGTGGTCAATATGGTGTTGGCTCGTAGATTCGCGCTCCATAGGTACTTCCCTCGAGGGGGGCGTGCTACTTCCCCCCAGTGAGTCCACGCTCAACCTTTTAGGTGTGGTTGGTTCTCTCAATCGGTTCCTCCAGAAGAACCACTTGCGAAGACCCAGTTCCGCACGAGGCTTCCTCAGCCAATCCTTCCAATCGCGCTCTCTCTGCGCTTCCTCATTCTCCCAAGCCACCCGGCGTTCTTTCTGTCATCGCTCCAGTTCCTCCTGCAGTTTGATGGCTTCCACTCTGCGCAATTTACGCTCCTCCTTGAACCACTCGTCCAATTCACTCTCTGTCAGTCGCCAACCCACATCGTCCATGGAGAAGGATGACTCTTGTGCATTCCAATGAAATCCCGGCTGTGCGTTTGTCTGCTCATGGTCCTCCGGTACTTCTTCGACGCGCGGCCTTCAGGGCCGATGCTGGGGCTCTTCCTGAGGTATGTGCTGGGGGGTGACATTAGTAACGTGGTGGTGCTGAACAAGGCTTAGGTCTGCAACTTCCCTGCTCAGCAGGGTTAAAGCCTTCACGATAACCCCGCCCAATGGTCCCTCGCTGTCTTCGAGAACGACCTGCACCTGGGCAGTTGAACTCGGTACTTCCTGCTGGCTTCTCTCCTCCAGCATGGTCGTGGGATTCGCGGTTAATGCAACCCCTAGCCCTTTGTTGAACACCTCCCTCGACGTCCCCTGACCACCCTTCAGCACAATGGCATCCTTCCGGTAATCGTGTACTGCCGAAAATTGCTCGAGGAGGGGTTTTCCAAAGAGGAATTTCCAACTCCCTCCATTGTCGAAGACCTCAAACCCCCCATCCGCTTCCACGCCATGTACACTTATACGTCCCCTCCAGCGTGCTGTTCCTGGCACCACACTTCCGTTCGCCATACGGAACCTCCTTTCTGTTGGTTCCCATCCCCCCAAGGTGCTCCGCAACTCCTCGTACACCGCTACGTCCATTGCCGCTACCATCGCGCCGTCATCTACCATTGCTTCCACCTCCACTTGCTTTCCTTCAAAGTCTCTCAGACTAATGTCCATCGCAAATGGAGAACTAATGTGGCTGTTGCCATCGTGAACGCTGTAGACGTCAAGAATATCGGATTCTCTCGAAACTGACTGTACATTGTTCACAACTGACGTAGTACCAAGGGTCAACTGTTCGCCACTCAGAACACTGACCCTTCCCCATTTCCCGACTCCACCATGCCTTCAAAAATCGCTTCTGGCCCCGAAATCTGCACTACATTCACCCTTGTTGTTCTCCCTCCAAGTTCTCTCTGGCAGTATGCCCTCCAGTCAGACTCCACTGCTGGTATGGTGCCTGGCCTGGGGCAGGGGACTTCAAATCCATGTCTGGGACCTCCGCATCGGAAGCACTCCCCGGAGCAAACTGCCTCAGTTCCGGGCTTCAACAGCACTATGGTGAGTTCTGACAGCGCACCATCTATGCCATGTCTCGATGCCCATTCTAGAAGTTTGGCTTTCCATACTGCTGATCCTTCCGGCGTGTTGGGGTGGTGCATTTTTGTAGCAATGCCCCTACGAAGAATCTCCTTTCTCATCTCGTTCAGGGGTGTGAAGACTCATCGTGGCTTGCGCCCTCCAGCGCTTCCAGCGTAGGCAGCAGGCCTAGCTCGTATGGGGGAAGGTGATGGTGGCGAGCTAATCCTAGCAGCTGCAAGGTCCCCCACCAGCTTGGTTTGTGGTGTTTCTGGAACCGGCTGTGGTACTTTCCTGCTTGCTTTGTGTTCTGCTTCGACCTTCAGCACACTCCACTTGACTGCCTTGATTGCGGACGTAAATCCCTCCCAATTGTTGTGCTCCTCATCAATGGTTTTCTTCAGTGCGTACGGTAACTTTTTCCAGACTGTTCCGATTGACTGTTTCGTCTTCTCGATCTCCGCGCCTTTGGCCAGGCGAAGTAGTCAGTTGGCCCACCACTGGTGGTAAGGCTGGTTAGTATCCTCGTTAGTCATCATGATTTGCTCATGCGTTATTCGCTCTCCCTCTAGACTATGGAGGTATGATTTGGCTGACTTTTTTTCTTTCTTCTGTGAAGGAAAACGCGCATGGAATTTGCTCTCGAAACTCTCCCAGGGCCCGGTGCGATCAGTGGCCGTAAGGTCCTCAGTGTACCAATCCCAGGCTCTGGAGTTGCGCTCGAGGTATGGTTTGATGCGACTCGCGAGGTCAGCTCGTGGGGTCATCAGCTCGGTCATACGGACCTCGAAGTCCTGCAAAAACGTGGCGGGTTGTATTGTGTCACAAAGTGTCAGCGACGGAGTGACTAAGCGGGGCGACGGTGCGGAGCAGCTGAGTGAATGGTAGAAGCGGAGCAACTGAGCGAAGCGTGGACAGACTGGTCCCAAGATAATGACAGAGAGGTCAAGATAAGGGACCAGGTAGTGGGGAGCTGGCTTTATATACATAATCCGATCTGCGAGAAATAACGATGTAATACTGTACAGTTGAGAATAAAGAAGGTGGCGGAAGCCGGTAGAAGGAGAAGGGTAACAGATGGATCAGTAATTGATGAAGGGGGTCAGGTGGATCAGTAATTGATGAGGGTTTGACAATGGTGGGACGTGAAAGTGATGGAGTGATGTATTGTACAAATAAGGGCGTAGAGACGGTGAGAAAAGGAAAATGATAGGGGCTACGTACTTCATGACATATTGGGTCATCCGGGTCCCCAGAGAACCGTGTTAGCGGTTGTTGTGTGGCTATTGGTCGGGGCTGAGTGTTCGGTTTCAAAAGTTTTGGCTGGTTTGGTCTTGCAGGGCTCAGCGATTCGGATCGACGCTCTGAAAAATTTTTTACAGGTGAATCCAGAGGGGACCAATTTTCCAGGTCTAAATCACTGTCCATTTCTTTGTTTGCTGGTAGGTTCGTTGTAGTTTCAGAGGGCGGTCTCGAGATGAAACAACCTGTTGAATCGCGTGTCGGAGCCAGAATGTTGGCTTTTTTCTCAAAATCGGAGGACGGGTTACTATGCTATCCGGTGGGCTGTATCGAAGCTTGGTACGCGTGGATCGAATCGCTGTCGTCACCAAGATGGACTGGCGGCTATCTGATATAGATAATCTCAAATGACTCGTTGTTGTTGTTGTTGTCTTCTCTACCTACCTGATGCCTACTCTAACGATCCTGACAAACAATGAACAACATGTATGTAGATAAGATACTATATAAGATAATGTCCTCCGAGTGGCCCTAGTCCAACGTAAATGCTGGCTGCCGCATGCGCAATTACGAGGCTGAATATACTAAGGTTCACAGGTTACTTCTGATTTCTTGAATATTGCGAATAACGTCTTAAATTTTTGAGTAGTCAAAAATCTGAGCAGACAGTCTTGTTTAAAAAATCATGTTAAGCTTGTATTTTACCCTACATCTTAGAGTGGATAAGGCATAATCAGAGCATCGGACCATGACCGGGGAAAACAGGGTACTTCCGCATCTTGGGTCACACTAAGTCACATCAATGCCGCTGCTCAGCACTCTGGCACAGTTGGCCATTTGATGCTGGGTTCAGGCAGAATTTGTGTTGATCAGTATGTTGAACTTAAGTAGATCGAGGATAATATATGAGTCAAGCAATTAATTTGGTATAAAACAACTCTGGAATGCAAAAGTTACTTTGGATTATCTACATTGTGACAGGGAACAGGGCAAGGATGAGGCTGCAAAACTGAGCTACTAAAAGTTGTCAGTGATGGTGATGATGAGCTGTGAGGTAGTGGTGAGGGAACTGAGTAGATAGGAGTAGTAGATTGATGTGAAGTAGATGGCCACTGGTTTTCAAATGAAAATGGATGGTAATGATGTGCATAGAGAGGAAGTGGCATTTGTTGGAATTGACTAAAAAAGGGTGGAGGGAAGAGGGATGAGTAATACATGGACAGCAGATATGGTGATGGAATGTGTGAATGAAGATGGACCTGGTGCAGATGATAATGGTCCAAGTAAAAACAAAGATGGTCCCGGTGATAGAGACCACCAAGAAGGAGGCAGGCCTGGATGAGCATTGTTTCGTGTGTGTGAAGATCATGTACACCGTGAAGCCATGCCAGAGGCCACAAGGTGTCTAAGGGTGGAAGGTCAAATGGGACAGTAGTGAAGTTATTAACAACACCGCTGTTACACCGTTAGTCCCCGGAGATCAAAAGTAATGAGAAGGCAACTAGTAGCAGCCAAGTTGGAACGGCGGTAACACTGACAACGAGGAGCAAACCAAAGAACATAGAAGTCCTGAGGTCAGAGTAGAGAGTACTCAAAGGAGAATCCTTAAGACTTCAGAGGGAGAATGAGTGACGATCTAAGCCGATAATTAAACTGAGGGACTACAGTATAGTACAGGAGTATTTATACCTACTAATTGGTGTATTGGGGTGGAACACCAGACTAGCTACTAGGGGCTATACATATAGTACCTGCAGGGTAGAGAATAAGACAATAAGGAGAGACTAGGTTGAATGGGTATGTGTAGCGAGAAAGAACAATAAGGGAGAGATTACAATAAAGGTAGATCTTGGAATACCAAGTGGTGGAATGGGGCACTGGGGCATGGACTTGACAGTATCCCCCCTCTCAGGCTTGAGCCCTTGAAAGCCCATATGACCGAGATTGATCCCATTGACAATTATTAGTCATTGAATCTTTTTTTTGTTGAATCCCCGTAAGCCAAACACAATTTGAAGGAAAAATTTCTCTGGTCCATGCCCCATTTTGTCCCTATAAAAGGGCCAGAGCTTTACCGCTGTGGACCTAACTTTTCCTCTGAAATTTTCCAAGTCCTCCAAAATGACGAACAGCCGTACCACCACCACCACCATCAACAACCCGACTGCTAGCACTTCTTCCCGCCCCACCAACCCCCGAGTCCCGGCTCCCCTGTAGACGACAAAGAAGAGCACATCATGAGGGAGGCACTAGAGAGAGTCAAAGGGTGAAAGCACGGAAGGTGGCAGAGGCAGCTAAAAGGAAGGCTGGGGAGAAGGAAGCTGTGAGGAGAGCAGCAGAAGAAGAATGGAGAAAGAAGAAGGCCGCTGCATGGGCAGGAGCAGCAAGGAAAAAGGCAGTGCAGGAGGCGTGAGATTGGGCCATATGGGCTCAGCAACAGGAGGAAGAAGTGGGGGAACGACGGAGGCTGTTGGCTGAGGCCGCGGCAGCCAGAAGTCAATGGGCCACTTTGCCCAGCAAACTGTCAGCATCTCCTCAGAGGCCGGTAGTTAAGATTAGGAAGGAGAAGGGAAAAGGGAGAGAGAAGGTCCAGGCGCAGGTAAGTGATCATTGACTCCGTTTCCTTTTATTACTGACTTGTGCCTTTTATAGCCTGTTGGTGGAGATCCAGATGGCAGTGACGATGGCAACAAAGACGACAATGAGAGGGACAAACGTGCTCCCTGCGAACGATGCAAGAGCAAGAAGATCCCTTGCCAGATGCAGGCTGGCAAGAGGAGTTCAATCATATGCAAACCCTGTGACGATGCAAAAGTATGGTGTTCATACTCCAGCCGGCCCTCAACGGTGAAGCGAGAAGGGGGTTCCAACCCTACTGGTGAACGGCTAGCGGTGTTGGAGAGCCAAATGGCTCAGCTGCTCGCTGATAATGTGCAGCTTCAAGAGGGCCAGGTGAAGGCCAATACCTACTACTGCCACATCAACAGGAAACTCAACTGGTTGATGATGGATGCAGCCAGACATAGAACTTTGTCCCCCGAGATGCCAGAGGCCGGGCGATTGGGATTGTCAAAGAAGAGAAGAAGGGTTGTGGACAACAATGAGGAGGAAGAAGAAGCAAGGGAGAAAGAAAGTAAGGAGGATGAGGAAGAGGTGCCAGCGCTGAAGAAGGCAAGAATGGCACAATCTGGGAAGGGAAAGGAGAAGGAGAGGGAGGAAGATGACAAAGAAGAGGATGAAGAGAAGGGAGATGAGGGAAAAGGAGAAAAAGAGAAGGGCAAGGAAGAAGGGGAAGAGGAAGATGGGGTGCCGGTGCCGAAGAAGGCGAAGACAGCAGCCTCAGAGAAGGGAAAGGAGAAGGAGGTGGATTAAAGTAATAGCATCAGACAATGAAATTGGACCTTCAGACTTTTCCTTGTAGTCTTGTCTTCTTGCTTCACTGCTACCTATATTATTTTTTTTGATTTTGTATATAAAAAATTAACATTGCTTTTGAACTGAAACAAGTGGGCTGCAGAGTGGCAAGATGAATGATTAGTTTGAAGTATAAGTAGTATAAGTGCAAGTGAATGAAGACAACATGAATGAACAAGTAGTCAGTAAGGAAGGGTGAAAATGAACAATATGAGGGAGAGAGTGAACACAATTTGCTATCATTGTGTTTACCCACTTGACGCAATGAAGTAAGCTTTGGTGGAGAACAGAATTTTGGGGAAAGGAAGAAAATGTTCTTTGTGATCAAGGTCCCAGGTTTTGAGGATAGCGAGCATGAAATGTGGGTACCAGTTCATCAGCATGTAATTCATCAGCAGCAACCCAGGAGAATTCATCATCAGTACCTCCATAACCAGCCCACCAAATATAATAATGTAGAGGACAATGTTTATACCTTCTGTTCAGCTTGGAGTCAAGGGTTTCAGCCACATTGTACTTCTTTTCACCATCAACTTCAATTGGAGGTGGAGGAGATTGAGTTCGGTTTGGGAATGGATTTGGCATAACCAGCTCCAGCTGTGAGACATGGAAGACTGGGTGAATCTGGTGAAGGTAGTCCAGGAGCTTGAGTTTGTAAGACAAAGGACCAGGTCGACTGATGACCTTGAAAGGACCAAGATATTTTTCAGAGAATTTTTCAGTAGGACAAGTAGATCAAATATGCTTAGCCAGAACAAATACTTTGGAGCCCATTGGGAACTCCGGGTGCAAGATTCTTTTCCTGTCAGCTTGTTCCTTGTAATAGACTCGAACCCAGTAGCCGGAGTGACTTGCTGCGATTTGATGAAGAGTCAATCAAATGCTGTGAACACGGCGACTGGTAAAACTTAACCATATCTTAGTACAGTCGGCATTTTTTCTCACACAATTGTTCCAACTTATACTTTTTGAAAATAAGAATTTTATAGCACTCTTTAGATGAGAAGACTGAAGAAACCTTTTGATGTAAATTTTGATTACAAGAAACTTGTCATTTCCTGATATTTGAAATTTGAATTACTCAGCAAACAGTAGTGCAACTTGATCACTTTGTCTGGAATCAAAGTCTGTCCCTCTGTGTGCCAATGGGGTTCTTCAAGAGAAAGAGGTGAAGCTCCGACCCAACATACACTGAGCATACTTACCAGAAACGGGCTCGAATACGGGCAGCAGCCGAAGAAGAAATCAATTTATTTGAAGCAACAGCCAGTGTTCCCAGCTCCCCAACCCAACCACCAATGGATGATTCATACAATAACAGTATTGAAGCTGATGAAGACAACAGTTCCTACTCTCTACCTCCACCACAAATTCCTATTCCTACTACTCTGGCAAGTCCAGTAGCCAGCACTTCCACCAAAGTGATTCAGGAAATGAACTCACCCCTATCCAAAATGGAAAAGACACCTGTCAAGCGCAGCATTGGACGTTGTCACAAAGCGTCAGAGACGGAGTGACTTAGGCGGAGCAACGGGGCAAGCGGCAGAGCAGAGCGACTGAACAGGCGGTAGAGGCGGAGCAACTGATCGGAGCATGGCCCAAGATAATGACAGAGTTGTATTAGTATCGTAGTTGTAAGTACTAGTAAGTAAGCACATACCTGGTCCCAAGATAATGACAGAGAGGTCAAGA
>MU795790.1:0-10976 GCA_027886305.1 Lentinula aff. lateritia
GGATCGGCGCAACGGTGCGGAGCGCCAGACTAACTACTAGGAGTTATACGTGTGGTCCTGCAGGGTAAAGTAAAAGACAATAAGGAGGGACTAGAATGAATGGGTATGTGTAGCGAGAAAGAACAATAAGGGGAGATTACAATAAAAGGTAGATCTTCGGGATACCGAGCGGCGAAGTGGAGGCCCGAGGCATGGACTTGACAGAGTGCCATGTACATCTCCAGTTCCGTTTGCTGGGCCACTGGTGACAAGCTGGTATAAAGATCACACAGTGCGCTGAAGAGTAGCCGACATGTTGAGTCCATGGATGGAAGGACGATGGCGAGATTGACTGGAGGTTTTTCAAGCATGGCAAGGAAGATCTTGGTAGAGATAGAAAATTAGACCATTTTATAATCATCATTGAAACACCTTCTACTTTGCATTTGAGAGTCTGGGTCAAACGTTGAAGAGAAAGGACTTTAGAGTGATAGGGGAAGAGAAATTCTACCTAATGGGAAACATCAAATAAACATGGATGCGAGATTTTGGGAACTTACTGAATCATCCATCCTTCCCGAGCAAAGAAGGTAGGCATATCCCTGCTTCATGCTTTCGATTGATGAACGCATGGCTTCTTGGAGGGTCTCAAAGTCTTCTACCAGCGAGTTCAAGGTAGTGGTCGCTATGTCCATTGATTGGCGGCAAGTATCCATGTCGAAAGTATGGGTATACGAGGAACTGTATGAGCAAAAGCTGTCGGTTATATAGTGGTTCTTTCTCGCAACATGATCAAAGGGACATGAGATCGAACTAGGACAAAGGGATTGCATCATGAGAGTTTCTTTGAGCTTTCCGTGCAATCGATTTGGATTGAGCAGTCAGTGTATAGTCACTGCTTGAACCTTGAGCCATAGAGCAATGAGACAACCTTAGGTCTGGTTTTGAACTGAGACTAAGTTTTGATGAGGTTGGTTAAGAGGAAGAAAAGGTGCTTGAGAAGAAAAGATGCTTCAGGGCTTACAGCTCCGATATATTACGTACCTCTCTATCTCTTTCTCAACAATCGTTTAGTCCCACAACTCCATGGGCTGTTCCTCCAAGGGGCCGCCAATTCTCCTTCATTTCTGTGGTCCCCTTTGAGCTCAAGGCTTGTGTACATCCATTTGCAAAACGCATATCTTTTGGGTGTAAATCTGGGCTTTGACATTGAGGTCAGCAATGATGCTTCAGGGTTTAACACAGGGTTGCGTATATTTGACTTGGGTATCACTCAGGTATCGCTTAGGTAGTAGCTACGCATAAAAACGTCACCCTCAGGCTCCTCATCTTGACCCTGCTCCAAACATGTAACACCAGATAACGCCTCATGTTTGACATGTGCAACTCGAATCAGGTCCAAGAATCCTCTTGCAACGACCTATCCGCAACTCAAACTGTCGAGAGGTAGTGACTGCGTCTGGGAGACTAACAACAATCATACCCCCAACACCCTGCCTGCTGATATGGTGCTCTCCAAACCTTTGAACGCACCCTATGCTCGGCTAGGCACCATAGATTCCCCTACTGATACTGTGAATGCATTGACATTCTCAGTAGATGCTTGTCTCTTGGCGAGTGCAGGAGATGATAGGCAGGTACGTGTATATGACATGGATCGTGGTTTTTTGACATTCTGGGAGCACAAAGGCTCGTGTGCTTTCACTGCTGTTGCATGGAGAGACAGTATTCTATTCGTGGGTAACATGGACAGCGAAATAATAACCTTTCATCCAACCAAGGTGAGTTGTGCATACTCTAGTGGGCCTGGTCTGATAGAAGGAACAGAAGTGGTTCTCCTGATGAAAAAGTGAAGTTCTCTACAAGACCAATACACCTATTGAATGTCTGGAATTCAATAAGCACAGGAACCGCCTTCTTGTTTGCTCAGGTGCTGATGTATTTCTTTTCAAAAAGAGTATGGATGTACCTTGTCGGAAACCCGCATCATCATAACATTTATTGGTGTTATATCGTAGGTTCTGGAAAGTGGCATTATCAGGATCATCTGCCTCGCCCCGGTCCATTCGGAGAGACCGAGAATTACAGCCACCTGCCAATCCTAGCAATGGGTGCTCGTTTTTTGGGAGATGATGATTGTCTGTTGGCATATCTTCACAACGGATTTTGGTGAGAAGAACAAAAAATTCTGTATTCTGTGATGACTCAAGACATGATTAGGAAGTTTAAATTTAATGCCTGGGAGAATCGTAGGAGTTGGGGACCAGAGGAAAAAATGTACGTAGCATGCACTATCAAGTTATATTAGTGTCTCCGCTCATAAATGTCAGAGCGGCTATGGCGAAATCCCCGGACTCAACAGCCATAGTGACGACGAACATGTTCAACGGCCTCAGTTGGTTCAAGATTACACCCGAAAATGTCAAGCAAATGGGGACCTCTGTCGATGTTCGGACCTAGTAAACTCAAAAAATTATTGAAATTCTGGGGTATTCTACTGAGATCTGTATACATCATTCCTCGAGCATGCATCTATCTCAAGACACTCGTTTACAGATTAGATTTGTTACAACCATTGAACATATGGTTCTCATGCTGATGGGTGTGATCTTTGCAATGTCGTGGTTATTTCCTGCACTGTGGAGAGAAAGAGAATCGGAAAACATTCTGAGATACCTCGGAAGGTAGTTTGTTCCTCCTCCTCCTCCTACGACGCCTCCTCTGGTTTTCTGTTACACCAACCGGTCAATCGCCATCATTGACAAAGCTCAGAGAATCATTGATTAGTTTGGAGGATTTTTTGGTACGTATCGGTCTCGCAATCGGCATACAGACAAACTGAAAAACGGATGACACTAGTAGACTTAGATTATCCGAGCAATTCAAATCCCTGTTTGTATTTCTTGCGCGTTGATCCTATGAAAATTGAATAAATATTTGTTAACCTTACTTGAATATGACCTGAGAATTCTGGCTAGCTATTCTGCTCTTGATGACACACTGGAATAATCTGAATACATAGCTAGAGTGGAGCTCTTTTCATTGCAATCGGTTTGTGTATCAAATTTTGACAGTACAATGTTCAATGATTCTCTGACCGCTGTTCATGTGTACTTAGTCCAAGTATCTACTTAGTACACATCCTGCTTGTTGTTCATTGTAGCGCTACAAATGAGCTCCTGCTCCTCCAAAGCCAGATCTTCTTCCCTCTCTTCAATTAACTGCTTACCAAAGTTCAACTCTTTTAGTTTTCTTTCGGCAGATAACATGGCCTCCCAGTAAATTTGAACAAGCCGCGCAGAAGCTTCAATCTCAACATCCATCTTGACCCAACGTGCCTTCTTTTCAACCAATGTTTCCTTCAGTATGACAGCTCGCTCTCTCCTCTGGAGCTCCTCAGCTTTTGCCCACAGCAGATGTATAGATACGCGAGATAGACCTTTATTCGGAAAACAGATTTAATTCTTTATCTTCATGAGATAAAATTGCTTACCATTTTCAATGCAACATCGATGAGCATCAAGAAGCCCCAAATCAAACAGACAAGGACACCAATCAGCATTCCTATCAAGGCCATGTCGTCCGAGACAACATCTTCCACAATGGACCCGGTCGTAGCACCAGAGGCAAAAGACAAGTCAAAGTTGATGAATGAAAGGATGTTGTGGAGCATGACAGCGGCGTCTGGAGTTCTAGCAGCAGAAGACATGGAATTGATGGGAGGCAAAGACATGTTTGGGTGAATTTAGGGCTTTCGAACAAGGCAGTAATTGCTTTCCTGTCACAAAGCGTCAGTGACGGAGTGACTAAGCAGGGCGGCGGTACAGAGCAACTGAGTAAACGGTAGAAGTGGAGCAACTGAGCGAAGCGTGGACAGACTGGTCCCAAGATAATGACAGAGATATATTGAGTATCATAGTCATAGGTAATACTAAGTAAACACATACCTGGTCCCAAGATAATGACAGAGAGGTCAAGATAAGGGACCAGGTAGTGGGGAGCTGGCTTTATATACATAATCCAATCTGCGAGAAATAACGATGTAATACTGTACAGTTGAGAATAAAGAAGGTGGCGGAAGCCGGTAGAAGGAGAAGGGTAACAGATGGATCAGTAATCGATGAAGGGGGTCAGGTGGATCAGTAATTGATGAGGGTTTGACATTGGTGGGACGTGTTAAGATCATGTACACTGTGTAACCGTGCCAGAGGCCACAGGTGTCTAAGAGCGGAAGGTCGAGTGGGACAGTAGTGAAGTTATTAACAACACCGCCGTTACACCGTTAGTCCCCGGAGATCAAGAGTGTAGAAGGGAGGAGCTAGTAGCAGCCAAGTCGGAGCGGCGATAACGCCGGTGACGAGGAGCGAACCAAAGAACGTCTAAGTCCTGAGGTTATAGTAGAGAGTACTTCAAGGCGATGAGCCTGAAGACTTAGAAGAGCACAGAGTTAAGGAGGGAATCTAAGTCGATAATTAAACTGAGGAACTACAGTAGCGTACAGGCAGTATTTATATCAACGGAACGGCGCAATGGTGCGGAGCGCCAGACTAACTACTAGGAGCTATATGTGTAGTACCTGCAGGGTAGAGTAAAAGACAATAAGGAGGGACTAGAATGAAAGGGTATGTGTAGCGAGAAAGAACAATAAGAGTGAGATTACAATAAAAGGTAGATCTTAGGAATACCGAGCGGCGGAATGGGGCCCCGAGGCATGGACTTGACAGTATCCCCCTCTTAGGCTTGAGCCCTCGAAAGCTGTTAGTATCGGGAAATACTATTAGTAACCAGAGAAAAAATTTTATATCCCGTTAGCATCGGCAATTATCCTTTTAGTCATCAGGAAAATTTCGTTGGTTCACCGTAAGCTGAGTACAATTCGATGGAAAATTTTTTGCTGGCCCGTGCGCAGTTTTGCCATACAAAAGGCCCAGGGTTTTGCCGTTGAGGGCCTAACTTCCCAAAATCTCCTAAGTCCACCAAAAATGATCACCAGCCGAACAACTACCACCCAACCTACCGCCAGTACCTCATCCCGCCCCGCCAATCCTCCGAGTCCCGGCGCCCCTACCGATGAAGATGAAGACGAGATTATCAGGGAGGCCCTAGCGAGGGTTGAAAGAGTGAAGGCGCGAAAGGCAGCGGAGGCTGCTAAGAAGAAGGCAGCTGCTAGAAAAGCGGCAGAGGAGGCGGAGAAGAAGAAGAAGGCGGCGGCACAAGCGGCGGCAGCAAGACGCCAAGCTGCCCAAGATGCTCGCGATCGGGCCACTCGGGCGCAGGAGCAGGGGGACGGGGTTGTCGAGCGGAGGAGAAAATTGGCGGCGGCTGCTACAGCCAGGAGTCAAGGGGGGACCTCCACTGGTGAGGCTTCCGTTTCGCCGAGGAGGCCGGTAGTGGAGATTCCAAGAGTGAAGGGCAAGGGTAAAGCCAGAGCTCAGGTGCGTTTCCTTTTCCTATCATGGAGTGTTTTACTAACATATTTCTTTCCAGCCCGTTGGTGAGGACCCCAATGATGGCGACGATGGCGACGACGACGACGATGATGAAGAAGACCAGGAACCTTGCAAAAGATGCAAGGCGAAGAAAATCCCTTGCCTGAAGCAGGCTGGCAAGCGGAGCAGCGTCATCTGCAAGCCGTGTCACGACTCTAAAGTACGATGTTCGTACTCGGGTCGTCCATACACCGTCAAGAGGGAAGGAGGTGCAAGTCCGAGCGGCGAGCGGCTAGCCGTCCTCGAAAGTCAGATGGCGCAAGTCCTCGCCGACAATCGGGCCCTGCAAGAGGCAAACTCAAAGTCCCATCAGTACCTCCGCCAGCTGCTGAGGAGGCAGGAGGAAGATCATGCCCGACTCATCTCCATGGACACCAGGATGGCTTTGATGGGTATGGGAGAAGGACCGGCAACGGCGGAACCATCGAGGAGGACTGCCGAACGGTGGCAACCGCTGAAGTGGCGGAGGATTGTAGAGGAGAGTGGAGAAGAAGAGGAAGAAGAGAAAGAAGTGGAAGAAAAGGAGAAGGAAGTGGAGAAGGATGGAGAGGGAGAAGAGGAAGTTGAAGTGGAAGGAGAAGAAGAAGAGGAAGGAGATGAACCGGCGCCGAAGAAGGCCCGGTCGGAGAAAGGGAAGGAAAGGGGGGAGTAGTGTAGTAATGGACATTGGACTTGTAGTCTTCTTGTTTTCCTGCTCCTTTGTACATATAATTTTTTTTTGCTTTATTGTATATAAAAAAAATGTTATCCTGTCTTGAAATTGGAAGGCAAATGGGCTGCGAAGCGGCATAAGAAATAATTAGTTTTGAAGTATAAGTAGTTTAAGTGTGAATGGAAACTAAGTGAAAACAGTAATTAAAGAAACCAAAATAAGCAATTAAGAGAGAGAGGTAAACACTCAATTTGCTATCATCGTGTTTACCCTCTAAACACACGAAGTAAACTTCGGCGGAGCATGGCGGAATCAGGGAAAAGGAATGAAATATTTTTTGTGATCAAGGTCCAGGCTTGTGAGGGTATCGAGCGTGGAATGCCGGTACAAGTTCATCAGCATGTAATTCGTCAGCAGCAACCCAAGAGAATTCATCTTCGGTACCTTCGTAACCGTCCCATCGAATGTAGTAACGTAGAGGACAATGCTTGTATCTTCTGTTCAGCTTGGAGTCCAGAATTTCGGCAACGTTATACTCCTCTTCACCATCAACTTCAATTGGGGGTGGAGGAGATTGAGTACGATTCGGGAACGGGTTCGGCGTAACCGGCTCCAGCTGTGAGACATGGGAAACCAGGTGGATGTGGCAAAGATAGTCCGGGAGCTTGAGCTCATAAGACAAAGTACCAGGTCGACTGATGACCTTGAAAGGACCAAGATATTTTTCTGAGAATTTTTCAGTAGGGCGAGTAGAACGAATGTGCTTAGCAAGAACGAAAACTTCGGAGCCAATCGGGAACTCCGGGTGCGAGATTTTTTTCCTGTCAGCTTGTTCCTTGTAACGAGATTGAGCTAAAAGGATTTCCTCTCGAAGGAATGTGTGGAGTTCATCAAGGTTGATGACAAAGTCTCTAGCTAAATCAGACTTCATGTCGACCTCGGGCCGAATGGTGATGTTGGGATGGTATCCTTTGTTAGCGAAGAATGGAGTAATACCTGTGGAAGCATTAGGAGCATTGTTATAGGCGAACTCGGCGATCGGAAGTAAAGGCAACCAGTCATCTTGTTGGTAGGAGCAATAGATCCTGATGTACTGTTCGAGAGTTTGATTGACACGCTTGGTCTGCCCGTCGGCTTCCGGATGATATTCAGAGGTATAGTGAAGTTCCATAGAGAGTGCTTTGCCAAGAGCCCGGAAAAACGCTGAAACAAATTCGGAACCACGATCGGAAGTAACATGATTAGGAACACCATGCTTAGAGAAGACATGAATAACAAAAAGCTCAGCTAGTTGTTCGGAAGTAATGGTGTCGTAAGTTGGAATAAAGATTGCTTGCTTGGATGATCGATCCACGACGACGAGGATAGCTGTGTAGCCATGTGACATTGGCAGTTGCTCAATGAAGTCCATGGAGATTGAATCTCATGGTCGGACCGGAACTGGCAGAGGTTTCAATAAGCCGTAAGGCCGATGACGGCGAGGCTTGTTGCAACCATAAATAGTGCAAGAAGTAACGTAATCACGTACGAAGTCTCTGACCTTAGGCCAGGTGTATTGACGACGTACTGCTTCTAGAGTGCGGTTCTGGCCGAAATGGCCGGAGAGTGGATGATCGTGAAAGTAGCGGAGGACTTGAAGGCAAAGATCGCCGTGATTTGGAACATAAATACGGTCGTCAAGGCGTAGTAACTTGTCACTACCTAAGCTCCAACGTTCATTGGAAGGATCTTTTGCAAGTTCCAAACCAACAACGGAGCTCGGGTCGGCAGGAAGGGCGAGGATAATGGCCTGGTGTAGGGCTTCGATATCCATGATGATCGAGGCTCGTAAAGCCGGGCCTTGCAGGAAGGTAGCTTGAAGGGACGCAGTGAGTTGTTCATTAGTAAAGATAGGACAAAAATTATGAGGGTTCACTTGGGCGTAGCCGATATTCCCCTCTTTAGGGTAGACGTCCCAGCGTCTAGTTATTGAATCGGGTTTATCGCCGAGTTTCCCCGGTCGGAAGCGAATGACCGTATTAAATTGATGTAGGAATTCTGACCATCGGACCTGTCGGCGTGTGAGAACCTTGGTAGTAGAAAAATACTCAAGATTTTTGTGATCGGTGACAACATCGACCAGATCACCCGAGCCTTCCAGATAATGATGCCAAGCTTTGAAGGCCTCGAAGATGGCCAGTAGCTCTTTGTTGTGAGTATCATAGTTGAGTTCAGCCGCATGAAGCGTTCTGGAAAGGAAGGCTAGAGGATGAATTTCACCGTCAACATATTGGATGGAAAGAATGGCCGCAATGGCGTAGCCGGAAGTGTCGGTCTCCATGATAAGTGGGCGATTCAGCTCCCAATGGGCCAGTATCGGCGCAGAAGTAAAAGCAATTTTGAGATTTTCGAAGGCCTCTTGACAGCTGCTGCCCCAGATCCAGGGTGCGCCTTTCCGGGTAAGCCGAGTCATCAGCACAACGATATCACTATAATTATAGATAAAACAATGATAGAAATTTGCAAAACCCAGGAAGGACTGAATGTCCTTAACCTTCCTCGGAACCGGCCACTCTAGAACTGTCTGAACTTTCTCCTTGGACATGGTCAATCCGTCGGGAGAAAGAATATAACCCAAATACTCAACAGTATCCATATCGAATTCACACTTCTCGGGGTTGGCGTAAAGCCGATGATGGCGAAGTCACCAAAGAACTTCCTTGACGTGTTCTTGGTATTCTTCTGGTGTATCAGAGTAGATCAGAATATCGTCAAGATAGACGATAACACAAACATTGAGCATGTCAGAGAAGATGTCATTAACAAACCACTGGAAAGCCGCAGGGGCATTCGTAAGGCCGAATGGCATAACCTTCCATTCGTAGAAGCCGTATCGGGTCCGAAAGGTGGTTTTCCATTCATCACCTTCAGCGATTCTGACCAGATGATAAGCGTGAGCGAGATCCAATTTGGTATATATTTTAGCTCTTTTCGGAGCGTTGAGAAGATCTGAAATGAGTGGGAGTGGGTAACGATCCTTTTTGGTAATACGATTGAGTCCACGGAAATCGACGCAAAGGGGAAGTTTGCCGTCTTGCTTCAGGATGAAAAGGACCGGAGCGCCGTGAGGAGATGATGATGGAGTGATGGCACCAGTAGCCAGCTGTTTGTCAATAAAGTCTTCAAGGGCAACTAACTCCTTTTCAGACAAAGGATAAATACGGCCGAGAGGCGGTGAAGCGCCTTCTTCCAAGTTAATCTTCAAATCGTAGGGTCTATGTTCTGGTAGTGCGTCTGCAGTGATCTCATCGAAAACATCTGCAAACTCGGCGTACTCTGCTGGGATAGAAGGAGGAAGTGGAGGGACAGTAGGAGCGATGGGAGAGCGGTCGGCGGCGCGGGCCGCGACCTCTGAGTGAATAGCACAAAGAAGAATGGGTTCTATACCAGTGTCCTTGCAAGCCCTGTTAAAGACTGCAGCACTTACCAGTGCAATGTCAACCTCGGGGGTTTCCAGCTGAGCAGCGAATTGAGAAACCGTAGGATAAGAATAGATGGGTTCAAAGGGAAATTTGGACGAAAGGGGCTTGGCCCGTGAAGTCCGAGAGCGGGGGCCAGAGCGAGGGCGAAGTGAGTCCCCAGGAGGGGTCTCCAGAATTGTCAGTGAAACCAATGGCGAAAGCTCCGGTAGCGGAACAGCGACCTTTGCATCAACGGTGTTGATAGCAGAAGGCACAGACGTCTGTGGAGAATCAAAGTGTGAAGTGTTACGGAACGTAATGTTTCGAGATGCCCAGTCAATGAACGGATTGTAGCGGGATAAGAAACTGTAACCTAATACTGCTTTACAAGATGAATCTAAATGAGTAACATAAAAAGGCAATAGAAGCAGCTCGCCGGAAGGAAACCGAACGGTGATATTCGCCATATCAGTAATTGGTTTAGAAGATAATGAACTATCAAAAAGACAAAGATTAACAGGAGAGATTTTGGTCGTTGGAATAGAATTTTGAGAAACGTAATGAGTATCAATGAAAGAGTCAGTAGAACCAGAGTCAACAAGAGTAGGAAATTTGAGAAGAGCAGAGATAGGTTTGGCCGGCGCGGTGGAATCGGATAACGAAAATTCAGTAGTTAATGATATTACAAGAGATCGTTCAATAGAAGAAAGAGCGGACACATTGAGATATAACTCCCCAGGTGAGGTACGAACCTGATCAACGCAGCTCCTGTTTCATACCAGGGAACAAGAGCTGCGGATTAGTTTTCCGATTCCTCTTCCACAACTTCAATAGTTGCTTCGGGGGTTTCTTCAACCTCAGCAGCGCGGCCCTTCGACTCCCGAGCCTTGCGCTTGTTGCAGTCAGCAATCTGATGCTTACCACCGCAGAAGAGACAAAGATTGTTCTTCATCCTTCATTCCCTCTCAGATGGGAGAACTTTCCCATCGGCACCGAGATGGTTGAAGGCGGGGCGTTGACTGCCGGATTGGCCGGAGTTCGAAGAGTTCTGAGGCTTACCATTATTGTTTGGTTTGCCTCCAGAGAAAGGTTTAGGCTTCAGCATGAACGGCGCCGAAGAGCCCGATGGCTGAGAATTGTTCTGCTGGTTAGTAGGACCAGCTTTAAAGTCCGAGGAACCCTTCTTTAGGTTCCGAGCAATGAAAGGCTTACCAGCCTCATGCTTTTGAGTTTCTTCGCGCTTCCAGTAACGGTTGTCAATACGAAGAACTTCCTGACGATAATCGGCGAGCGTCGCCGGCTCGGGCAAACGTGCCATTTTGTCCTTAATGCGTTCAGCCAAACCTCGTCCATAAGCCCATTTCAGGGCGGCAGAATCCCAGTTGGTGCTAGCAGCCAGGGTGTTGAACCGGATGT
>MU795791.1:0-10928 GCA_027886305.1 Lentinula aff. lateritia
TCCCTTCGAGCTCCAGCCTGCTCCTAGCACGCTACAACATAAACTCATCATACCAAAAACCTACCCTAAGACCTATTCTGACCCAGGTCTTACACAGGCCATTTTATCTAGTCTCAGTAATGTGAGAACAGTGATTGTTTAGGTATGTTGAAGTAATCCTCACAACCTTTCAATTATTTATCAATAACAAAAAGTGCTTGATCCTCAGTTATTAGACATAATGAGTAATGACTTCAGGCCTTGACAACACTGTGTAATATCAGATATTGAGAGGTGAAAGAAGACCACTGGATTAAACAATAGACTAGACAATTTCACTTTACCTGCAATGGCACTACATTGCTGTTATCCAATCTCTGGTTGGAAATTTCAATGGTATACATTGATATCTGAGGGCAGCATGACCATTGATTGACTCATATAATGCTGAAGACTATACCAGACAGATCTGGTATTGTGGCCTTTTAGTCTGGTGGGAGCATGTTGTGATTTCTCTACGAGAGGGCTTTACAACACTGTTGATAAGTAAGCTTGTAGTTTTTTGCAATTGTATTGAACCAGATCACTAGGTTCAATAGTTTCTTGATGGTCTCTATGAACAACTTTGCAGATTAAATTCAAATCTCTGGCAAGTGCACCAAATGTGTAGGAACAATGCAGGAACAATTTAAGTAAGGATCACAACACATGCAGTTGCACTATATGTATCCATTTACAATGCAGAGGCATGCAGCTACAATGTATTGCAAGCATGTGCTGAGCAATGGGGAGGATGAGCCTCCAAGAATATCATCAAGTAGATTTACTGTATAGTATGCCATTTTCATGCAGGTGTTATACACATGAAATTCATTCCATGGTGGGGGTATTACATGTATAATGATCAGGGGACTCAGTTTCTTACTTGTGTACATGACTAGGGACTAATATCTGAGCTTGACACACAAGAAGAGAGCATAAAACATTTGAACAAAAGATAAGCTTAGAACAATCAGACAGGCAACTGAGATACATTTGAATGTAGACAGAACTGCAGTGAAGTGTGGCAGTTACTTTGCAGAAACTGTTACTGCAAAAGTTCAGTGCCTCATCTGCATGTATTTGCATGTAACTTGTGTGGATCTGCACCTGACTTGCACGGATCTGCATGTAACTTGTGCGGATCTGCACCCGGCATGCGCGGATCTGCACCTAACTTGTGCGGATCTGCACTTAACTTGCACGGACCTGCATATAACTTGCATGTATCCTGCATGTAACTTGCGCGGATCTGTATATAACTTGTGCAGATCCTACAAGTGACTTCTGCACCCAGCTTTCACTAAAAATCAGAGCAATATGAGTCCCATTAAACAGACAAGCTCCCTCAAACTATTAATGGAATTGTTACTATTCAGGTACATAGCAGTATTGGCAATGACTACATAGAATATCTCACAAATACCAATCACTCACACCTAAAGATTATGAAGCAGATGAGCTTCAGAATATCTATTCAATCATATCTTTGCTCTTAATTGTTGAATCATTGTTAGTAAGACACCAGAATAGATGATTTAGTTAGTGATCCAGTGATACTGAACTAATTTAAGTATTAGATAAAATTTCAGGATAAGAAAATCAAATTGATCCTATGGAGCTCCATTGTACAATATCATTGTCTGGAGCTCAAACTGAGAAGCAATATAACTATGTAGGAAGTTTTGTACACGATATTGTATATTTACAGATTGCTGGTGCCGCAGAGGTTATGGCAAAAGTTCAGTGCCCTTTGAATGCTAAACTCCTCAATTCATTTACCTGAAAATGACAGCCAATTATCCAAGATGAGGGCATGAATATTGATAAAATGAGTCATGGATTCAGCATGACTCAGGATAGAGCAAAAACATATATATTTAGTAATAGATTCACCAGCATATATTTTTCACAATCTTGTGAGTCTGGTCAATGTGCATAGCAGATCAGCTATCATAAATAGGTATCAAACTGCAGATAGCTCACCGCTGCTGCTTCATTGGAATCAAGGAGCCGGACATATCACTTAGATTCCGGGTGTGCCTTTGACCAAAACAATGTCAGACAGGATAGGATATGTATGTAAAACATAACATACAGCCCGAACGTTTGCTCTAGTGGAAAGTTGAGTCACTAAGATACATAAAGTTTTGCCAACTGCCTACTTACCTTGGCTTGATCTTCGTCCTCTAAGTCATTCAAAACTGCAGGGCAATCAGGTATGGGTGCTCCTACAATGCTCCGAATTTGAAACATTAAGAAGATGCAGATCAAGGAAAGAGTGAAGATAGATTGAACAAACATATGTCTGTAGGGTTTCTACCTGTAAGTCCATATTCCTGTATATAAATACCTTTTTCAAGAATGTCAACTGTCAACTAACAAGCGCCACTTGTGACTAGCTACATCAAATCTTTATTTCACCACTGATCCATGCTTCTCCCGCAAGTAACAGATGATTCGAAATCTTGGATTACACATTACTAAAATACGTCCGACTCCGACTGAGCTATCTATTTGGTCCACATAGAACATAGTTGGAATCAAATCCACATACGGGCATAGTTGACAGATGCCACATACAGGGAAGTTGACAGATAGAACCAAATCCCAATACATATGTGAACAATGCATACAATTGGTTCGATGTGGAGTCCACCTTCTGAGTCAACAAGTTCCACTTCTCCATCAGAAGATGTACCATATGGCATGTATCACAACTTCGACAAATCTTACTAACACTGTTGATATTGATTGAGAAATTCGGGGTATAATAAGCCCACATCTTCATTGATTGCATGTATACGCTGTGAATGGTTCTGCTATCGACCTACACAAAGTCAGGCTTTAGACTGACATCATTTATTGCACTCATAATATTTGCTTTTGCAACTGGAATGATAATAACATGGAAGAAACATAATCTGACTCATCCATACAGTAAGTAAACATTGGAGTCTGTGACAAATACTCAATCATGATTCACAGCCAAAAAACTCACATTTTCAGTATCCTTTGGCAATCCTGTGGTTCATTGGATCGGTGAAACTGTTCATTATCGATTAGATCATACAGAAGAAAGTGACCTGCAATGGAGAAAGCTTCTTCCAAATGGTGGCCATTTGATTCACATCCAAGAACGCAAAGATACGGAGCTTCAGACATTTACAGTTACACTCTTCCATCAGCTTGATTGCCTTGATATTCTCCGTAGAGAGTATCTACAGTTGTATCAGGCACCCTATACTGAAAATCCTGAACAAAGGTCAACTAATGACTACCTGGCAAGAGAAGATACTGGAGGACTGGTACAGCACTGTTTTCACTATTTGAGGCAGTCTATCCTTTGCAATATAGACTCTAGCTTAGAGTCAACAGAAGATGCAGATGGGCTTGTGACTAGGGGATATGATACCATTTGCAGGGATTGGACAAAGTTATATGAGGAGGCAGAGAGAAATTTCGAGGATTACCGTGATTTCATGCCTGAACCACATACTGTGTAATGAGCTCTCTCTTGTATCATTTCAATCCATCCAGTCATTGGTGACCACTAGCAGAGAACCAGATTACATGATATGTCACCGAGAGAGGGTCACAGGTGTGCAAAAGCTCTCACAAAATTCTCGGTAATAATTCCACACTGTAAATGACCCTCCTTTGTCATGTATTCAGGCTGCAAATTTTTCGATGCTAGCGCTGTAATCCCAACCTGGATCGGGTAACATTGAGAACCCTCTTACTATATCAAAAGCCACGAGATGGCCAAAAATGGAGGTGTTAGTATAGTTGGAGAGGACTGAGTCTCGTTTGATTGAAATTCTCTTGGATGTTTCATAGGAGTGGGAAAAATGACCAACATTCCAAATGCATGTCTGTGTTTGTGTTCTATTAGCTTTGAGTATCTACATTGATGATATACATGAAGATGATTTGTTTGGATTTAGTCTGATTTTTTCCTCACAATTCTCACAGGGCAGATGTTATTAATATATTTCAGAACTGAAAATTAGTTATTGCAAGACAAGTAAAGCAATACTGGCTAGAGAGTGAGAAATCCCATCATTTCTATATTTGCAGAGCCCACAATGTCACAGCCACCTCTTGATTTATTATTTCAGTCAGTTTGGGTTGCCGACAATCTCTGCAAGAGACCAAGACTACAAGTGAAATATAAATGGTACCAGTTAATGCCGGGCCTCCTATCACACAATTTCAGTGGTAAGAGTTGTGTCCGAATTTGGAACACTGGGGTGATGGCTGATTGCATTCAGCATGCTAGTATCATCTCCAGATGCACATGCAAACTGTATTTGTGCCATTGGGACCTTATCTTTGAAGGTACCTAAACCTTCACTAGCTGCTGTGATCTCCAGAGCTGTTGAGGTTGACCATGCCTTGCCTTGGGAGACACGGACTATGATCAACAATGGAGCTATAACCTTGAAGCAAATAGTTAGGTGTGATATTAGTGATGGACAACTTAACATCACCTGAACTTGACTCAATGCCTGAAAGGCTATATTTTCCACAGAGCTTCCCAATGCAAAAGGTACAATGAAGAACAGACTGAATGCTGCATAGAGTCCCGCAGATTCCACCAACATGGCCATGACACTTGTATAGTCACGCTGCGATACAGAGAGTCCAAAGTTTGTTTTGAGACGATATCTGTATACAACCAGACGGCCAACAATCATGATAGTTAGTATTAAATTGAGGGCTAAGGAAATGCTACTGTCGATGATGGTGAAATTGGCTGAAGAGGGTAGGAAGGGTGAGGTTGTTGACACCTGAAGAAGATACATAATTCCACTTCCTAAATATATGTAATTGAAGGATGTAAGCAATTAGCAGAATTCACAAAAAAGAGATAAAACATACCAACAGATCCCATCATCACCACAGCTGGAAATCCCATAATCACCCACAATGGGAACCTGCAGGTGCTGTATATAACTGCACATCTCCACAACTGGCTCGATATCGGTTGATGAAAATAATGAAAATCACAAAGTACCTCACCAGAAGTGCATCAGAAAACCAATTAGACAGTACATAAACTATATTTCCAAGCATATCCACTGGAATATAGAAGAAGGCAAGCTCATAAGCACCTGGACCACCTGGATAGTCTCGATTGTTGATGAAAGCTAGCTGAGTAAAGCGGGCAGAGGAAGCTTGGAAGAGGGTTGCAAGAATGAATTGAACTGTGATGTAAACTAGGAAGATAGCATGAGTTCGACGGTTCCACCTATCCAGTCGGGATAAGAGAAGGTAAAATGCCAGAACATAGAGAGTAAGGACTGCTCCATAGCCCACAGCAGTGATGAGAGCACCTTGAAGCCACATCTTTTCAGCAAAAAGCTGGCTTCCAGTCTCATTTGGAGTATAGTCAGCCATAGCTCGAGATGGGCTGATAACGAGAACCAGAGTATATAAATCATAATTGTCTTGACAATGGCGTAAATGAGATATTAGGAAAAATGTAGGGACATGTGAGAATCTGACAAGTACTTCCCGCTCACATTGTTCGGACTTGTGACATCGACCAATTCAATTGTTTCTATGATTTTGGGGTGGTGGGCGAGATATGTATCTTTCAGATAAGACTAATCATTCTTCTAGCCCTGATCTATACATGGCTTCTGACTGGTTCCATGTGGCTCTATTCAGACACTGCCCAATTATTTATCAGACAATATTGAAGATCCGTGCTCCAAGGACAATATTTTGTACCCGGCGCATCCCCTTATAGTTGCTCATTTCAACTGAATAAGCTCAAAAGCAGTGACAAAGACAACAACATGTCATGTCAAACCTGACATGGTCACCATGTGGGCAATTAGATGAGTTATGGAAGCAACTATCAGAAGAGGCGGGAGGTATCACCGAGAACTCAGAAGTACCGGCATCACCGGTCAATAGCGGTGCTCAATCAACATCATTATATATGAGAGATGGGTTACTTAAGTGCAATCGCTGCTACCTGATCCCAACCCCCAAAAGCATAGCAGCATGTCATTCATCACAGGCACAACAGATTTTCACTATGCGGGTGAGATATTCAAGACTTGGTACAAGGTTGTAGGAAGCTTGGATGGTACTCAGCGCCCGCTGATTGTAAGCACTGACTCAAAATCTGTATTGATATGTAAATCCGATTTTTCACCATAGGCCTTACATGGAGGGCCTGGAATGTCACATGACTATATTCTGCCTCATTCAAGATTGTATGAGCTCTATGGGATTCCAGTGATCTTCTATGATCAAATTGGAATAGGGAAATCAACACACCTTCCAAATAAGCCCAAGGAGTTCTGGACTTCGGAGCTTTTTATGGATGAACTAGAAAATCTGCTCCAATCACTTGGTGTCTCGAGTGATTTCGACCTTTTGGGGTGCTCTTGGGGTGGGATGCTTGGGGTTGAGTGGGCAGCTCAACGTCATCCAAAAGGACTGAAAAAACTTCTCCTGATTGGAACACCTGCTTCAATGGAGTTGTGGGTTGAGTCTCAGAACAAGTTGTTGCAGGGTCTGGACAAGGATGTCCAAGAGGCACTTACAAAGCATGAGCAAGCTGGGACTACGCATGATCCAGAATATGAGGCTGGTATGGAATTGTTCTACAAGAAACATGCCAATCGTCTGGAAACTTGGCCTGAAGAACTTCTAAAATCTGTTGCAAGTACGGCGGAGGACCCCACAGTGTATCATACAATGTTTGTTTCAATTTCTTCAATACTTCAAGAAGCTCATTAATGATGATTTCATTGGTGTAGGAATGGCCCCTCTGAGTTTTGTATCACCGGTTCTATCAAAACCTGGTCGGTTATTGACTTGCTGGAGAGAGTAGACTATACGACCCTTATTACAAACTCGGAGTATGATATGGCACAGGACATCGCCGTCCTACCATTCTTTAAGCGCCTTGCAAAGGTTAAATGGGTCAAATTCCATAATGCAAGCCACCACCCATTTTGGGAAATTCCCGAAGAGTATTTCAAAGTTACAGGGGAATTTTTAATTATGTAAACAGAAAAAGACAGCTAGATTCAAGTAGAGATTATTTACAATGTTCTTGAAACTTTCTCAATTAACAAACCAGCGTGAAGACCGAGTATGAGATGCTACTGGGACAAATTTGGATACAGATGAGTATTGGTGTAGGTGGCAGTTGGAAGCAATGCAGTCACCTCAAGGGACATCATCTGTGAAAGAATGCTACATCTGTCCTCTTCATCATCATAACCCACACATTTCTTCACCATAGAATTGAACTACACCCATCTCCAACACATAAAAAAAGCTGAGAAGAATCCTTGGATATTGTTAATACCTCACAATATCTCCTTTAGTAGTAGTAGTATAGGATAAGAGTAGTAGTAATAATACTACTGATATCCTGCTAGTTGTTATCTTTCAGTGAGTACACCAATGACAATGATTGATGATGGAAATCATCATGATCACTACTATCCCTAATATCCTATTGCTATGTCAAACTTTTTGTCTACCATTATATTCAATATTTTCATTTAATATTGAATCCGGCCGGTATCAGTCATCCTTTCGGGTCATCAGCTCCAAACATTCCACCTTTTCTGGGTGATACGGGGGTAGGGGAATTGGAAGGTAGGAACGAGGGTGAGTGGATTCTTCGAATACAACCACCTGTGCTGCTGAGCGTTGGATGACTGAGCCGCGCGACCTGGATTCCAGCGGAGAATACGAATGGTAATAACAGGAGAAGGGGTTTCGTCGTTGATTTTCCGGAAGCACGCCATCGCAGTACGAACGAACATTAGCGGTAGTTGCTAAGGATGTTGAACGTTCATTCGAACGCGCTGAATGCCATGAAAGACTCGGAGACGTTTGGACCGATGTTGGGGAGGGTGTTTGTGATGAAGGGGATATGGGAGAGGTGGAGGAAGTCGAGAAGCCTTGGCGGGTGTCCCAGAAGGATGGACCTGGGGACAAAATAATGGGTTAGTTAGGCTGGGGAAAGAGAGGAGTAGAGATAAGAGGAGGATGTACTGTAGACGCCGGTGATCGTGTGTATAACAACAAGAATTAAGATTCCTTCTACAGGTATGGAGAAACTGCCGAAGTATAGGAAGCCTATATCAAAGTTAACGTTCAGCAATACGACATGAAAGTGATGGAACGAGCGAATAGGAACCACATAAAGGACAAGATACATACCGGTATAATACTCCCTCCCACGTCGTCAGACAGAAATTAGCCAACGTAGCTACTTGAGACGCTAATTTTCCACGAACGGGCCGATATTCAGAGCCTGAGAGACGAGGATTGGTTTGAGCTAGGGTGAGAAGGGGGAATGGACGAAGAGCAGAAGATGAAGGCGAACAAACAGTGGTGGTTCAAAGCGTCGCAGCCTAGATGAGGGTAGTGAGTTGAAACAGGGAGGTTATTTCGAGTCGATAATAGACGTACGATGGTCAAACATTTCGCCCAAAGGGTGCTGCCATCCGGGTTATTCGCACTTGTTTCCTGGAGGGCGGGAATGATGAGGATGAAGAAGAACGGCTGAACACAGAACACAGGGAGCAATCGATGAAGGGGGCAGAAAGACCGGGATAACAAACCCATCGGCAGCCATCAAAGGCTTGGTACAAGAACAACCCAATACCCCCATCTGCGTTCGTAGTTCATGTCAATGTGTACATGGAAGAGTTGAGACTACAAGGATGTACGTGTAATATATCCATCGAGGAATGAATATAAACCCCGCCTTTTTCTCATCAAGTAATTCGGGAGATCATCATGATCATTGGTAAGGTTCTGTTGTCGTTGTTGTCGTTGTTGATGGAAATGTGTGATGTATTTTTTGTATCTATACATCCTGTTCTACGATTATTCATCTTCATACTCATCATGCAATTATTGACCCTCACATTCATCATTCTCACCTTCACCCTCACCTCGTCAAGGTATATCATCCCCACGGATTCTCCACATCCTCCTCCCTCCTCGACCTCCCCATGACCAAGTCCGTTCCTGGAACCGTCCACGGATCAGCCAACCCAACACCAGCCAACCCAACACCACTACTCGCCGTAATCCTCTCCCCATCCGCACTCCGCAATGCAAGACCTGTCGTCGTATTCAATGTCGGTGGTGGAAATGAGAAATACCTATACCCCGCGGTGGGTGATTTGGTGGGCGGTGTGGGTGGTGCGGGTGGGAGAGGTAGAGATACCGACGACAGAGAGGATGGTGGTCCGGATTCTTCTTGTCCTCCAATTCCTTCTTCCTTATCTACCTGATACCCCACCTTCATTCTCGGTGCTTCAACTTCGCTCTCCAACCCCACCCCCTTCGACAAGTCCCTCAACTCGGCTTTTATCGCCGCCAAATCGAACCCGGCGGTCTTGGGGAGTGTGGATGCGGTGTGGTCGGAGTTTACAGGAGGGAGGGTTGTTGTTGTTGTGGTGGTGGTGGTGGTGGTGGTGGTGGTGCTGGGAAAGGAGGAGGAGTTCAAGTTTGGTGTGGGTGTGGGTGTAGATGACCGCGAATCAGAGGACTCCCCACGACCGAGAATGGGTGTAGACGGAGCCATAGTACCTCCTCCCCTCGGTGGAAGCTCTTCATCCAAACTCATTTGGCTTTCTCCTTCCCCTCCTTCCCCACCCAACTCGCATAACTCGGCGGCCGCTGCACATGCACACCCGCCACACTCCACCTCTTCTCCACCTCCTTCCGCCTCTGCTCCGCCGCTTTCTGCGCTGCGGCTTTTGCTTTCCTTCTCGCGGAGGCGTTGGTTTCCGTGTCGGGAGAGGTGGAGGCGGAAGGGGTGTTGGTGGAGGTGTTGGTGTTGGTGGAGGTGGAGGGAAGGACGACGCGGTCGCCTTCGAAGTCTGGCTCCTGGGGTGAAAGAGAAAGAAGAGAAGGAAGAGAAAGAAAGAGAGATATTTATCAGTTAATCAACCAATCGAAGAGAACGGGTCAAACGCTCACCTCGACCTTGTCGAACCACCTTTCTGTGACTTTGAACCCGAGCTCGTCGAGGACGACGGGCATGTAGACGCGGTAGGACATGTGTCCTGCGATCTGGGGACATTGGAAGGGAAGGGGAATTGGGATTTGTCATGTCAGTAAATCCGGATTCAACAGGTGATTACAAAAAGAAAAAAAACGAGCTCTTAGGGGTTACATGGATACATAAGGCGTAGAACGAGGTGAAAGAAAGGGAATGATGTCGGAAGGAAAGGAAACGGGGAAAAGACGCGAGAGGGAGAGGGAACGAGTGGAAAGAGAATAAGATGAGAGGGAACGAGTTGGAAGAAAGAAAGGGGTTCGGAAATAAGCAAAACGAATTTAAAAGAAGGAAACGAAACGAATTCGAAGGTACGAAAATAGTAAACGAACTTGTGAAACGAACTCGGAAACGACATGAAAGATGATCAAACTCAAACACAAAGAAAACAACCTCACCTTATCAGTAACATCGACAGCAAGGAATGAAGGAAGGAAGGAAGCCAACCCACCCGTCGCAGCGCTACTCGCCCCAAACAAATAATTCAACACCCAATCATTTCGTGCATACGCATTGACGTATCCCCCCTACGACTAAACGCGTCTGGTCCCAGAGGGGGGTGCTGACGCTGAGTGTGGCGCCGAGGAGGAACACGTCTTGCACGATCCCATACCCCCCACTCTTCGCGCGGATCATGTCTGGTTTCGAGAGGACGTAGAAGACGTCGCCGACTGTGGGGTCGAGGACGGAGAAGGGGAGGCGGGGGTCGTCGAAGGGACCGTTGAGGAATCCGTACCTTCCCTCGGTGGAAGCTCCTCCCCATCCCCTCCCCCTTTCTCCCCTCCCTCCACGTTGGATTGGATTGGGGAAGGAGATATTGCATCCGTTACTGGATTTCGAAAGGAGGAAG
>MU795792.1:0-10791 GCA_027886305.1 Lentinula aff. lateritia
AAATGTCCACTATCACTTCTGCCCCATTTTTCAAATAGGGATCAACCCTGCCCATGTACAGCAACCATAAGTCCCATATTGGAATATTTTTCCCTTGAGGTAATTCGTTACGAGTGTAGGGTGGCCCCAATTTTCAGGATGCTCGTTGTTGAAGTGAATTTCGACCACTTCGGGATTCCTTATCTCCAAGGTGTTTCCCTCCGTCTACAAATAGGGTGAGGCGAAAATAGAAGATAGAAGGAGAAAAGGTCATCAGTATACTGGTGTCGTACTCAAAAGTGATCACTGTGACTCAGGGACAAAGGCATCGCCCAAGCAACATTCGCAATTGAGGATCCAAGACCAAGTATGAAGCAAACAATGTCGATACGCATGACAATCAAATTATTCAAGAGTGGAAATGAAAAGACAAGTTGAAGACTGCAGCCCTGTTATTGTTCTGTGTTTGCTAGTGAACAAGGAAAATGAAAATCACATTTAACAATCGACTTACTTGGGAAGTATGCACCGAGTGAGTGTATACTTGGAAATGATTGACCAGCAAGAAAACTCGATTCGCACTGCAGATGAGGGCTTCGACGACGGATTAGTCGCTATTTATAAGTATGTATATCCGCGAAGTAAACTACGCTTAGATGACCCTTCCAATGAGCGTCAAGTGCCTTCTGGGCGGTGCTGATTGATGCAAGTTGCCACCGCTGCAACAGTGCAAAAACTGGCAACAACGCTGTAGAGTCTCAAGACTACATAACCACAACAACTTGAGAACTGTACGAATGAGTGCAGATGAGTGCTTCCCAGTATTTGATATCGGCAGGAGCCCATAAGCTGTTCCGTCGATGACTTGGGGAAGATCTTTGTGTTTGTCACTCCTGATTGACTCGGAGAGTAGAACTTCCAGGTAGGTTTTAAATGACGGATCAGACGAGAGGCAAACTGTTGAAGGTAAGACAGCGCGTTTTGATGGGGATGATGCGTCGTGCAAGTTCCATTCGAAGATCGAAAAAACCATGCAGACTAGTACTTTAGCAAAATAACAAAAAGACATACCTATAGGCAGTTCCTTCAATATTGTACAGTTGAAATCAGATTTGCTTTGAAGAGCAAAAGTCATGAACCCGAACGATATTTTTTGCAATTCCAAGAAGATATTTGAGAAGAGAAAGTTGCGTGGGACCAGGTGAGGATATTTGATTATTATAAGTATGGGATAAACTTTCATCTGCAGTGCCGCAAAAGGGAATTATTGATTTCTGGGATGATATAACAATGAGCAGAACAAAAAAAAGTGGTAAACCGTCCCAGCAACGCAAAAGATGGAAGAAGACAAGCAAGAAAAGAAGTCCCAGATTAGAAGGATAGGGAAGAAAAATCAAGAAGTGCGACAGCGAAAGACGGAAAATCAACAAAAAGAAATGATAGAGAGCATATTGCATAGCACAGTTAGACAGCCACTTTCGCATCCGTCGATGCCAATCCTGATCCTTATATTAAACTCACAAAAATCCACTCTCTTGCAGCAACCTCGCCATCTTCTCATCTTCCCTCTCTCTCGGTTCCCTTTCCAAACTCATCTGCCAGAATCGATCGCTGCTCATCCTCGTATCCGTCTCATCATACGCGCTCAAGCACTCCTCAATATAGTCCCTTATCGCAGGCACGACTTGGAGATTGTACGTATGCGCTTGCCAGCGCTTGATATCGGATATAACTTCGGATGCCATCTGGCGCTTCTTAAAGTTGACTACGCCGTCGGAGAGGAGGTCCTTGTTCCCGTCTTGAATAAATTGGAGGGTAGAGAGAAAAACGCCTGTGAAAGTGGCAGAGGAGTTTTTTTACATAGAGCCGGCGAGGGTCAGGGAAGTATTTGAAAAGAACTTACCAATAAATGGTACGCAAGGAGGCACTACGGAGGCCAACATCGACCTATACTTGTTGAAATTTCGATTACTATCCAACGTCACCTCACAAGCCCCAAATTGCGCCATGTGTCGTTGAGAGACTAGTTCCCAAGTGCGTTTGAGACGACGGATCGGAGGCGTATTGAGGCCGGAGACAATGGCGATCATGGTGGAGAAATTGTTCAAAGTTCGACAGCGCTATTTGACGGGGACAGTTCAGACTGGAAAGTTAACGAGTGAAAACGAGAGAAAAGACGAACATCAGCAACCAATATCAAATGCTTAACCGTAGCAGCTCGCTTCCTGGAGTCCTCTTTACTTAAAACACTCTCTGCCACCCAATCTGCAATTCTATTGCTCGTCTGGATCACGTACGCAATATTATCCATTCCACCTCCAGATCCACCGTCTTTGTCCTTGGCGCCGACACCTTCTCTAGCACGCTGCAGACACTCCATCGGGCGGATCTTTTGATATAACGCGGATTCGAGCAACGTCAGTTGTCGAGCAAGTTCGAGTGGTTCGATATCGGTGAGTTTGAGCTTTTTGGCTAAGGAAAGGACGTAGACGCGATTGAGTTTCCCAAAGAAAAGAGAAAAGAACAGAGAAAGACGGACCCGCAGAAGAAGAGCCCATATTTGCCATACTCGATAGGTTTGAGGAGATCGAGGAGAAGCCTTTTGGTAAAAGGGGTGCAGGAGCCGTTTGCGCAGCTTTAACGACGATCCGCTTGGTTTCTCCAGATTTTTGCTGTGCGAGATACGTCAAACAAAATGAAAAGTGAGCAATACGGACGGGGAGTACAAGAAGCCGTGTTACCCACCACCCTCTCGATCAACGCCAACAAGGACCGTGATGCGCTAACTTGAGCTACGTCCTCCGACAACACGAATTCTTTCATTCGAGCGAGGATGTACAGATCATCTTTTTCGAGGATGTCTTCATCGGTGAGCATTGATTTGAACGTGTTGATTACGCTGTCACAAGAAAACTATCAGTTTTCACAATAGTAAAAAGCTTGAACACACCGAAACTGAACAATATTCCTCTTTCGACTCGTCCACTGCCTCAACTGCAACGTGGCGAGACCAGGGGGAGGCTGTATCCTAAATCGTTCGACAAGGAGGTCAAACAGATCGTTAAGGGTCGTGAAAGATTTGAACGTCATGAGGAATGCTTTCGAATAATTCGGGTCTATGAGATGAATGGAGAGAAGGACAAAGATTTAGTTAGTGAATAATAAAATCAAGCACGATTTTCATTATCCAACACTCACCAGTTGTATCATGCGCCGTCAACCTTTCTACAAGCGCCTTTACCGACCCTCCCTTGACACTCTTATCCTCCGGATCTACCACCAACCCCGTCTCCTGCGGACCTTTGCCTTCGTCCGGGAGGAGGAACCACGGCGGTGCTTCTTCACCGAGGATTTTGGCTGCCTTCCTTGATATGTTATTCGATATGTTATTTGGTTTAGCAGGGGTGGGAGGGCCAGAACCTTTGATTTTAGGTGTCAGTGCTTGGTGGGAGGAAACAATTATTAGTGTTAATGCGGACGACAAACAAAAACTTACGATCATCCGAACCTCGTACAAGCAGTTCATCGTCGGCTTCATCGTCTTCGTCGAAATCATCGAACCCGCCAGACAAAGTATCTTCACCCTCACTAGGATTCGCAGTCGAATTGATCGCACCATAACCGCGCTCAAAATCCGATGGATATTGACCATTCTGGTTCCGCTCAGCGAACCCTTGTACATTCTGAGCACCCACACTCCCCATGGTCCGCACCTTAGGAATTTGGTTGTATTGAACTTGAGTTTGATTCTGGTACTGCGTCTGATACTGAGCCTGGTTGTATTGAGCTTGATTCTGGTATTGAGGCTGATTGAGGCTGGTGAGAGTGGTGACTATAGGCGCACTAGCATTCCTCAATATACTTCCTGGCAACGGTGGTATTCCTTGTTGACCCATCCCAGATTGACCAGAGTACGAAGAATAATCCGTTGACTGTCCGAGCTGACTCAACGACGCAGACGAGCCCGAGGCTTGAAGCTAACATTTCATAATAATAAAAAGAACCCCGTCCGATGTCAGTTATAAGTTATGACAGTGGATTTTGAGAAACCCACTTTACCCTGCCCACTCTGAATGATCTGCGAAGCCGGAACGCCATACGCATCCGGACTCTGAGGACCCTGAAACCTAATCGGCTCCAGCCGTATAGGCCTTTGCGGTCTCGAGAACGCATCTTCCAAACCCAGTTCGTCGTCACCATCAGACCCAACGATGCCTGGCGCCGTGACTCCTCCGGAGGCCGGAAGAGACGAGGAACCTATAGAATAGTCAGTGATTCGAGATGAAAATTTTAAGGACAGAGGGAGACATACCACGTCCATACTCATCATAAACTTCGTGAGCTTGCTCTTCATATCCACCATATCTAGACATATCATACCCAGGCTGTAATGCTGTCGGAGCACCACCACCACCATATCCTCCTGCTCCTTGCGCACCTGGTCCAACGGAGGTCACTCTAACCATACTCTCTCTTCTCCCACCCATGCCATCCCTAACACCCTCGTGAGCTCTCACGATGCTTTGCCTCACTGCGATCATACTGCTCCTCTGATGGCTCATTCTCTTGCTAGCATCTCTATCCATATCCCTGCTAACCCTCTTACTCCACCGGACACTCTCCTCCCATCTCCGCTCACCATACGTGCCCCTTGCATTCATCATATCACCTTCCGCAACACCTGCAGATAATCCCGCCGAATCTTCTACCTCCAACATCGCCTCCACAATCGCCCTCTGCTCAACTCCAAGCGCCAGAAGCTTATCAAGCATCTGCAACACCACGGCAGCGTTGGCTTTGATAGCGGTCGAAAGGACCTTTACCACGGAAAGGTTCATCGCGGGGTCGGTTTGATTTGAAAATGAATCATCAGATGAATGATAGGATGAGGAGGAGAGGAATTTCGAAGAAGAGTTGATATTGGATAACGAGGATGATGAATGTGAATGAGGGTAATCACTCCCCTCGACTCTCAGAACCTGCACATGTCCCCAAAGCGCCACAGCGTCGTCGTATAGAGCTTGCACACCCGCTTCGAGCATGCGCAGGAGCGCACGGGCTATAGGGAGCGTTTGCGACAAGTCTGTGCGGGGGGGAAATGATACAACTTGGGTATGCACGAAGGAAGGTGAAGGTTTCGAGATAAAAAAAGGATGCGAGTGATCATCGAGTATCGGTGTGGAATTCTGTGAATGCGAGGTATGTGAAGTATGTGAAGAAGACGATGACCCGTTCAACGAGATCCCAGTCCCGTGAGTAAAGACGGATGACATTCGGGTGTCCGCTGTATCCACCGTTTCCGTAGTTTCGACCGTGCTCAACGAATGGGAGGGATGATGTGCGGAGAGGGCTGGACGACCTCCCTCTCTTTCATCTTTCGAACCCTCGCCACTCGAACTCGATGTCACCACCTTCTTCTTCTCTTCTGGCAAGCTGTTTAGCGGCCCGCCCACCAACTGCGATAATGTCGTATCATGCGAAATCGGTGTATCCAAAACCACACTCTCAGCTACATCCACATCAGCTACCAACTCAAGCACAGTCTGGACCTGTCCTATTACGTCCTTCGCGAATCTTTGAACTTGGTGGATTCGCTGTGCCCGCTGGATGTATCCATACTGCTTGGCGTTCGCGTTCGTATTGTTCCTTTCAGCAGGGGAGTGTTGTTGTTGTTGAGCAACAGCGATATCCAATACCCCCAGGAACGCATCCAACCTCGTTACAGAAGCTGCGATCTCCGAAACGAGGTCTGGTGAGAGAGGCTTCGTGGGAGGTCTCGTCGGCATGTTTTCCTTCTTCGCTAGGTGTGACGATGAGTGATCGCCGGATTTTGTTGGATTGGACGATTTTGGGTTGTTCTGGTTCGACTGCGAATTTACACCTTCGGGTGCTGGGTTCGAAGAATGTGAACCGACACCGACACCAGACCCATGGCCAGGTGAACGCTTCCTCTTCTTCCCTCTACCTCCTCTCGGCACTCTCCTGGGTCTACTACGCCTGACCACCACCGAAGACGCATCAGAATTCGACGAGTCACCAAACTCGATATCCACTCCCGAATCGACTTCCGAGAACTCTGACACCTCCGACCCTTCTCCTTCGCTTTCGCGTTCCGAGAACTCTGAGAAATCCGAAAGGTCTACAACAACAACATACAATGATCAATCAATCAATCAATTGAAGCCAGTCGAGGGATTTTTTTAGACAAAGACTAACCAGTATCGGTATCGTTACTTCCACCAACACCATTCGCTTTCTTCAAATGTCCGTTTACCTTCTTTCTTCCCGCAACTTTATTCTCAATATCCTGGTCCCCGTATTCATCTACGTCGTCCTCCGCAACAAATCCAAACCCGGTCCAACTCCCTGCCCTCCCAGAACCCGGCATCCCCAACCCTAAATTTGTTGGATCGAATGCAGCTGTGAGACGTTTTTTGCCGAGGGAAAGCAGGGTGGGGTTTAGGTTCAGTTTGAGGAGCATCGGGGCGAGGTCAATGTTGGAAGTGAGATTCAAGTTGATCTGTCGTTGCTAGATGGATAGAAAGATGAGTTGAGGGAGCAACGAAAAACAAAACACACTTACGTATGGTTCGTCCTCGTTTAACCTATCCAACTTATCCAACACCTTCCCCACCTCCACTTCAAACGCACTGATCGCTCGTCCAAGCTCCATTGCGTCTCCCCGGATGCGCTCAATCGTGCTTTCCGGACTGGCGTTTGCGGAATCGTACCTAAACAGAAATAAATTGTAAAAAAAAGAAGGAAGGAAAGGACAAATGAAAAAGAGAGAGAGAACGAAAAAGAAACCCAAGGCGAAACAAACAACCAAGACAACACACAAGCACACATACCTTATCGCTCGCGCAGACAACACCAACCTCGAAAGGGTCGCTGTTAACTTGCGCTGGGAGGGTTTTAACGGGTTGGATTGAGAACGGGAGTCGGTGCGAGTGTGGATGCGTAAGGGGGAGGACTCGGAAGGGGAGGCGACGGAAGCAGAGATAGAGATAGAGGCAACGGTAGGGGTTATTCCAACCATGATTTTTGGAACCAGCGCTTCCAATCCTCCTCCTCCCCCAGCTGCAATAACCCCATTTTCTGTTGACCCACCTGCCCTTCCACCCGTTGTGCTCGGCCCGGCGCCACAGACATACAACAATCCTCTCACACTTGCAACCACATCCTCAATAAGCGTATCCAGATCCGCCATCGCAGATGCAGTCTCTTCTATTCCGCCTCCAATCGAACCTGTGCTGGTTTCTTGGCTCGGACTCGTTTCACCCAAGATCCCCAGCCCACCTGAATTCAACCTGACAATTACACGCTCGACAGCGTCCCTCGCGCGATCCACCATGTATAGCGGGTCTTCCGGCGGAAGTGGGTATAACGCCGATTGGAGCTGAGCAGCGAGGAAGAGGGCTTGTTGGGAGTCGGAGGGCGCTGAAATTAGAGTTGGTTGACTTTGTAGAAGGGAAGAATCCGGTGTTACTCGTTTGTGAGAAGGATCGGGTCCTTGATGGAAATTGGGGGAATGGGTTGAAGAGAGTGGGAGACTATGAGCATTGGAATTGGCCAGTGTACCCGTGAAAGTACCTCCAGAAGACGTGGTTAAATGGGAATGTCCAGATCCAGAAGCTATAGCTGTCTCTGTAGTTCCTGTAGTCCCAATAGTAGTGATAGACCCAGAATATGCATGGCCTCTCAATCTTTGTTTCCCTTTCCCTTTCGCATCATCCACCTCATCGGCAAGGGATACATCCACATCGCTCGAATCACTGTACACACCATGCCCACCACCAGTCAAGCTATTCACACTATCCGACCTTGCTCTCCCGTGTAAAGGTAACGGGACAGCCGTCGTCGGCGTGTCCGGTAATCCTGAACCGCGGGAGGTCAAAGACTCCGGTCTCGTCCATTGAACTCTCCCATCGACCTGGTTCAGGTAATAATACGATAACCCATCATCTGCGAGACGGCGGATCCAGGGTTCAGGGGTGTCTGTGCGCCGGGGGAGTCCAAAGCCTGGTTGGGATTGGAATTGGGAGTTAGAGCCACCGCTGGCGTAGGGGGCAGACGACGGGTCGAGGTCAGTGTACGGACCGCTACTTGTAGCGTACCCGAGAACCCCTGGACCGGCGCGAGAAGACGACGAAGACTGAGCCAGAGCCAGCGGGGCGTCGTCTGTCATGGACAAATCTATATCATCCTCGGCTTCTTGTGGTAGATCCCTGGATTGTTCGCCTGTTTTAGTGTTGATGTAGAATATCTATGTCAACGAAATTTTGTTTTGAGAATTTATAAACATGGAAATCGATGAGAAAAAATAAACTTACTTGACCGTTACTAGCTACTTGGGGCATCCAAAAGTCGCTTTCTGCGCCTCCTCTTCCTCTTCCTCTATTTGGACCACCGGGATCTTGATCGTCGTCTATGCCCATACTTCTAGATTCAGCTATAGTATTAGCCAACCACTCGTCCGTTGACGACGACGACGTTCCTCCCATTAACGCCTGACCCATATCAACCACTGAAGACGTAGATTGAGTATGTCTGTGTGACTGTCCCTGTCCGCCTGTCATCTGCATTTGCATCTGGTTATCCCCCGCTTGCATAATCTCCCTTCCTTCCCACTCCCTCTCAGCCTCCTCCTCACTGATCACTACCACGTAATTACTCGGGAACCATCCCCTCTCTTCGCCTAGCAAACCATCCCACCATCCCGACGGCTGCTGCGTCAGCACCTCGATGATGTCCCCGGTGACAAACGACAACGCTGAAGCGTCTTGTGCGGTATAATCATATTTTGCGCGGCAGAACAACGCCGGAAAGTCGGTCAAGTTGGAGGAGTCGGTTGGAGATGGGACATCGGCTAAAGAAGGCGAAGACCGGAAATTGTAGCTGTTTGGGTCTTCGGAGGAGGAGAAAGAGCGGGAGGAATGCTCGGAATGTTCCGAGTCTGAGGCGTATTGGGTTGCTGAAGGGAGGTATTGATGATGAGAGATAAAATGTGAAGTGGATGTGTGGTGGTGGCCATCATACGATGTATCTGTATCAGATGCAGAAGAATACCCTGTCGCCGTAGTAGAAAAGTATCCTGTAGTGGTGGTGGTTGTGTTGTTATATTGTTGCGGCTGCTGAGTTGCGTGATACATCGATGCAAGATTTTCGATTCCAATTCGACGGTGAACAAGCCAGAATTCCGGCTCTCTATGACCTTCTCCGTTGTATCTCTCCTTTAAATCCGTTCAACAGTTTAGACCCTTGTCCGTTCGTTCTTCCTTGTCCAAGCGCCCAATATTTCCCAAGTTTCCCTGTTCTGTTCTGTTCTTTCCCTTCCTTTCCTTCCTTTATAACGCACGCCGCCTGTGAATGAGCCAAATATCCAGTTAATGTACGAGGCTAGTCCTCACAGCGTCTTCAGCGTCTTCAAAGCGTCTCCGAAGCGTTCAAACAGAGGGACTCCAATGGCAAGAAGCCAAGTACCAGAAATCCCTAGTAAGTCCTGGTGAATCCTAATCGTGGCGATAGATCCTGTGTAAGCCGTATACCGTATATCCTGTATGTACCCTCCCAGATACCTTCCCGGTACGAAGATGATCTTTTGACGGTAGTAAAGGTTTTAGGTGACAATGTTACCTGTTACAGCAGTGTTACAACGTGTCACTGTCAGGTGTTACCCTGGTGTTACCTGCCTTATTTAATATCTTGGATGTAGTATATATTAATATACTACAACTTCAAATTCTGCCTTCAATCTCTATCTATGTACTTGAAATGAAATGGCCATTTCATTATACTCAAAACGTAACACTGGCTCACCTGCGCAAGTGGACCACGCAAAATCAAAAAATCCTGGGCAGCGGAAAACAGTATAAAACTTTACTGTAAAGAGGTGAATCTGGTTTTCCCTTTCGGTTTTGGATTAGATCAAGTATCGAGTATCTTGATGGAGAATGGGACGTAGGTAATGATCACAGAAGGCGCGGAAGGATATCATAGCATGGATGAATACCTTTTAGTCGAACGATGCAAACTTAGAAGAGCCTATGGAAAAAAACTTTGGTGGGGATCTGTATCACTGTATGTATGCAAGCCTGTCTCTTATGCTGTTCAATCTGCACAAAAAAAAACATCACCGCACACATTCAAAATTCATCACACATTCAATTGTTTTGAATTGCACAAATTCAATTTTTTTCCCGCAATGTTCAAAATCTTGGCAAATATTGACTTACAGATACTTATTACCTTGCACTCCAAACTATAATGTATACATACATAGTCTATATACTTCTGGCATATTAATGAAATGACAGCTCAACTAGGAAGAAAGAAACAGGCTGCAACATAGTGCATTCTTTGTAGGGGAATGTCATGGAAGCACGACCACATAACTTCCTACCATTACCATCGACGCATCTTCCACTTCATGGATCTCACCCTAGAGTATATATAGCTGCACATACAGTAGTGTAGCTCTCTCTGGTACCACCACCATTGTTACCTACTTGTATCCTCTTCATCCTCTCAATCCAAGATCTTCGCCTGTTTACTTGTTGGTCTTACTCTTAGTGTTGCTTGCCAGTGTACCTGGCAGGCTTCCATGTCATGGTGATAATCATGCATCTGGGTGGAGAATACAGTATCAGAATATTCCCATGGCCTTTGGATTTGATACTCAAGAGATACAGGTATATATGTTCAGGGATCTACTGTCAAGAGCAATACTGATATCTTACAGCCTTATAGGGATCCAGAGATGATATAAACCAAGTGATGTGTAGATAGGACAACAGGAAAGGGTACTACGTA
>MU795793.1:0-10746 GCA_027886305.1 Lentinula aff. lateritia
TACACAGTTTTCTTCACACGCTCCTGCTCCTGGATCCCGACTGGCTCTTATTCACTCATACCTGCCCCGACAATATCCCGTCGGCAGCTCTTATTCACACTCGTGCATCCTGCCGCCCTCCCGCCAGATCTGCATCACAGGCATTGGTACCTGCCCCGACATCATCCCGCCAACAACTCTTATCTACTTATACCTGCCTTAACCCTCCTGCCTGGTCTGCATCGGCGGTATCAAGACCTGCTCTGACACCATTTTGCCAACAGCTCTTAAACAGACTCGTATTCACCCATATGACATCCCGCCCTAACGCCCCCCCCCAATAAGTCTGTAGCAGTAATATCAAGCTGACTCTAATTCAATCACCGTGCCATCCTGCCCCCTAGTATCTCGCACTCCTGGCTCCTACAATAGTGCCGTATCCATGTCCTTTAATTCTCAACTGCTTTTTGTCTCTTCCTCTCAGAGAACCCTCAAGGTGTGACCGTAATTGTGAAAACAAATAGTGCGATTAGTTCACCCCCTAATGTATCTCATTGCGAGCTTCTGAACCAACTTTTGAGGTCACAATTCGAGTGGCAATCTAGCTTGTGAATTCAAATAATGTGCAAGGGCTGCCGAAAGTCACGGAGAAACGTTTTGAGCACGCCGTTCTTAAGAAATCAAAGATTTGATACCGTCTTCTGAACCACATCCTTTGCACAATAATAAGCACTCAAATGAAGGGCAGAAGAGTACAGCGTTCTGTGAAATCAAGCACTGGAACTGGGAGGTTTGGCAAGGTTCCCCCCACCAGTACTACCCTCAGTCCCCGTGCCCTGGCTCAGCGCCGGGAACAAGCCCACTACCGAAGCTCACATGCTGCAGAAGGTAAGCATTAGTTACAGCTATTTTTCACTGTCCAGCCTTCATAGATGCGACAGGGTTGAGTAAAGAAAGTCAAGCAGCATTGAACGAGATTGCCGGAACTTCCTCTGACAATTTACAAGTATCCGACATGGACTTTGATGACAGCATGGCCTCAAGTATTGCTGACCCCACAATGGCAGCTCAAGACAGTGACAACAGTGATGAGGAGCCGGACCTTCCACCCAACAAGATAGCTGTTGATTTGCGAGATTTTATCTCCCTTAACAAGTACGTGGCAGTGACTTTTCTTGACTATCTTCTGACAATAAAGCATACTAGGTGGAAGGGAGGATACAGAAAATACAAAGACAGCCGTACATGGGGACAGCGTATCCGTCGATTCAATGCTGCTTGGGAACCCCTGATCGAAGAGCTTGCAGATAGCTACACAGGATGGAAGTACAAGTCATATGCTCCCCTTACTCCCGACCCCGAATACGAATTCTCTATCAGTGTAGTAGATATCTATACACTTGAACGTTCTACCCGTATCACAAGGGATGAGAACACCAACAGTTCCAAAGCACTTGTGCAAGCAGGCTATCTCGGAACTTCACCTGAACAGCCGTCTCTTGCTGTGTCTCTTCGGACACTTGAGTTATTCTACACTCTTCGACTATTCAAGCCCAATCTTAGTGTCGAAGCTTTTGCTAAATCGATTTGCTACCTCACATTATAGTGAGGTATTGAGTGCACTTACCTCGCAGATGCCCTACCGACGCGGCTATCGCACTGCGCTCTCTGACACGTTTGATATTTATCTTGCAATTAAACGGAAAATTGATGCCCGTGTGGCTAAAGAGCTGGGCCATGACGATCCAAACTATCGAGTACTGCACAGCTGTCCTTGTTGCAATTATGAGGTAAGTACAATTCATTATAACTCTCATGAATTCTGTTGATGTAGATGTATACTGGATATACAGCTCAATGACGAAGTGGAGCTCGAAATATCCCGCCTTTTTGCAGGTGATGGGAATAATTCTCTTAAGCGTATCAGGGGTATTGGCAGCCGCCAGATTGCTGACTTACGGGTGTTTGCTGACAGCGACTACTACCTAACCGAAGAATATGTGAACACATTTGCGCATGAGGTTCAAGCACGACCTTCGGCAAAGGTTACAGAAGATGTCATCCATGAAGATTCTTGGGTAGACGAAGTTCACGGTGATCCAACAGACGGTGAACCTACACCAAGTCTTCAACAGTGTACTGATAACTGGAAGGCCGCTGCTGCTGATTCATTGAAGAGAATGTGGGATGCTTTTCATGAGTCCGGGTGGTATGTTAGTGCCTGTCGCCATGGATTCATATTGTGGGTGGCTGATATGATCCGGAGTGGAGAATTGTATGTCAGATGAATTTTCTTGATATTAAATTTGAACGTTCCTGCATAGGGCAAAATACCCGCTCTCAATTGTTGCCAAGGCACTGGAAGTTTTTGGAAATCGCTGGGTCATGGGTTATGACATCGGGTGTAGCTTCGAAACTACGGTTCGGAACAGCTCTCTGGGCCCAGAATTTGAAAGAAAACAATGTCGGACTTGTGTCAACGCATTTCATGGATACTCTCACAATAGTACTTGCCAGCAGAAGTATCATCCACTAAGTATACGTGGTACAGGTCTCAAGGACTTGGAAACTCTTGAACGGTTCTTTTCTTCCTCCAATCAACTAGCATCCATCACACGCTATATGAGCTCCTACCGACGCCGTGTTTTCATTGACATGTTTCTCCAACAATGGGACCGAGAAAAATATCATAATCTGGCTACAATGCTTCACAATAACTACATACAAGCCCTGAATATCCTGCAAAATGAAGAGCCAGCATACCGAGCAGATCTTGCTACCCTGGGACTAACGGAAGAAGATCTTGATGCCTATCAGACAAGTGAATTTGAGCACTTGAAGTCTTTAGGTACAGAACACGAGGGGGACGTATTTGCAGCTGCATATGTTGAGCTGCTTCAAGACTATCGGAAGGCAAGGTATTTATTGTGTTTGACTTATAACATTTCCTCAGTACTAACAACTGTAAATGAACTTATAGTGCTGCATATGACAATGCAGCTCATGGCTTCCGCCTCCAAACGCCAGCTGACTATCATTTCATTTCTGCTACCACTCAATACAATACAAGCTTCTCCCAGGGTCGGAAAACAGAAACTGAACGTCGATTTCTTCGGGAAAGGCGGGACCAGCTGCTTTTTGAGGTTATTCAAATGGAAACTGCGATGGGTATCAGTCGCAGGTGGGAGGTTGCAGACCGTGAATATATTGAAGGTTTGGAACTCATCAGCACCCGAAAATACCGTCAAGCCCTTGAACATCTTCACAGGCTCGTTGTGCAGCGGCTTTTCGAGCTACATAAGATGAATTTATCTAATACAGGTGCAGTTACTACTATCTTGATATTGACTGTTCCTAAACTTATTGGTGCAGGTTACAAAATGCGGACCCATATATCACATGCTCTTCAACGTCGCTCCAACACCATTCGAACAGCAGTGAAGGCCTACAATACTGCGGCCCTTGCATTAAACCCCCCACGCGATACATTAGATTGGTCTAAAGTTTCTCACTATGCATTTCTTGATCAATTCAACATCCTTTCAGATACTCGCCATAGTGTTTTTGAGCAACCCTGGGCCCGGCCTGTTAATCGGACTTTGATGAAACAGCGACGCCAAATCCAACATGCCCGTGAAGAGATCATCCGATGCAACACAGAGCTGCGTCGTCTTCACACCTCAATTGTTGATGAAAATCGACAGTTTAGTGTCATCCTCCTGAATCTCCATGGCTCTCTGATCTATGGGCCTGTTTCCGAGTTCATAGAACGCCGTCAAGCCATCAATCAACTCCTCCTCTCACGCATATATCAGACTTATGAGTTAGAAGGATACACCGGGGAGCGGACAGTGGGAGTATGTAAGGGCTCTGTGAATTCTCATTCTTTGAACCCGCCCATCACTTCCCCTGAATACGGTGACAGCGGAGCTATGCAAGTAGACCCTTCACCCCAATTACTTGATCTTTCAACCGCACAACACACATCTGCTGCCAATGCAGAATCTTCTGATGAGGGTGAGGATGGCGACGATGACGAATTCACTGAGGGACTAGGGGCGGTTATGGATTTCATGTCCAATATCTCGTTACAATGATTCAGTGTAGTTACTGTCCCTCTTACACACATATGAGGGCACCTTTTACTAGTACGGCTTGAAAATATGCAGAATGAAGGAAATATTCTAAGGACATGCGAAACATTATAGGTAGCTCCTACTCAAGACTGTGTGTTGCCTTATTGCAGACAGGATCTTTCTAAATGGAAACGTCAACAACACCTGTATTCTGTGGCCATAAGAAAAGGTCAAATGTTGACGAATTGAAGGCAGGAAACGGGCTTACCCTGAACCCTCACTCCCAGACTGACATAAGAACTTTTCCAGTCTTGTAGCAGCACAGAGCACTGGTAGCAGGTCAGTGAATGACGGTGTTGAAGCAAATAATGGGTACCCACCTTAGTTTTTGTTTCTACCCCATGCGCAGCCCCTCTGCACTTAGAATGAAAGGACAACATTGATGTCTCAGCTTCGATTTTGAGAAAGACTGCTTTATGTCTCTGTGGGACCGAGCACCTTGAAAATGCACAAAGAGAAAGCCTCAGCCAATAGTAAATACAACCTGCTGGGAGTAGCTGAAAACTCACAAGATCTTTGTGGAAGTTAAACTGAAAGCGATTCATGAGACTCGAGTTAACGCAGGCCGGCATAATTTACCCACGTGCTGAGCACACAGTACTCCCGTACTTTCAGACCTGGTCCCGCCCATATCCCGCTTTCAAGAATTTTAGCCCACTGAAAGCAAAAATTATAGGCGGGCAACGGAATTTGTACTTGTACTTATGGCTTATTTTCTCAATGTGTGCTGGGGTCCATATACAGAGCCAACACATGGCTGTAAACATTGGCTTACTTCGATTTGGGTCTGTTAAGTTTAAGAGTGCACCTTGCCCTATAAGAAGGAGCTGAGAGTTAGAAGGAGGTCTCTATAAGCTTCAGACACCAATCCCTCCCTTCCAGAGATAGTGTGACTGATAGGCTTCCTTTATCAAGCACCCAACTCTGTCCTAGCAATAATTTCGGGAGATTTTGCCAGCCAAATAATATTTCAAAAAATGCAGTGAGTGGTCTAAAGAGTACTCATAAATAGGGAGCTCTTGGATATGTAACACTTGCTGAAGCTAAGGTTGATAACTGATATGTCAAGAGGTAACGCTACAAAATAGAGAACAATTTGTGTTTAGCATATAATCTCGAGGTAAAGCAACAAGTTGAACTACGATTGTCATTGATCTGAGTAATAATTGAAGCTTAGTGCCTTAGGTACGTACTCTGTGAGTACTTGAAAGCTTTGAGCTTGTTAATGGGCCGTGATCAACATCGCAGATGTTGAGCAAAGCAAATGTCAAATCTCGCTTTTAACCATAATTTACACTTCAACTCACAGGCTTACAACTTTTGTTCATTTAATTTCAAGTTCACGAGTTTAAACTACTGCATCATTGTTCAAATTATAAGTTGTGGTGGCAGATAACAAACTAGCTACGAAGTCCAAGCTCTTCAAGGGTAGGAAATAAATTCAGTCCCATGGCCCAACGGTGGCGTTTCCGAACTCGTTCAGCATTAGCCTCAGTCTTTGAACGGGAAGCAACATAGTCCTCCTCTGTTTGGAACCCATGATCAACCCAGCGAAAATTACCACCTGGAGCATATTGCGTGAAAGAATACCTTGTTTCCTTTTTACCAATGCGGGTGTTTGAATGTCGGCAGACACCTGAAGGTATTGCAGCGAGGGTCCCAGGAGGAAACTCAATGACTAGCCGAAAGTCCCACAAAATCAAATGGCCACCTTTACGCCAGTTGAACCACCCAAGAGCCCATATCCAGCACAAGTTGAAGGCCAAATTACCGAAGTCAATATGCGGAAGACAGACAGTACGCGGTCCAAAGTTGAATGCAGCTACAGGGAGAACGCTGTTCTTGAAGATCTGCACGAGGCTGCAGTCACTAGCAAGAAGCCGTTCGAAGTGGTCGGCACAGTACTCATAGAGTCTCGGTGCCCAAGCCTTGAAAACACCTACCACAAAAATCTGAGAACCAGGTCGGGTGGTAGTTCATGAAAAGTTCTCACCGGTGGCAAATCCTGACAGCCGTTGAAAAGGTTTTGACTTGAAGAGTTTGTCGAGGACCAAAGCATTCTTCTCGTTGTGGATAATATTGCTGGGTTTCTAGGGTAAATATTCTCAGTCAGTTCAAGAGCGTAGTGGATAAATTGAATGTCACGCACTAATCGGCCGCCACCATGAGCAACGCCACCAGAAAGTTGAGGGAAGTCACCGCGCCTGGATTTGCGCTGCTTGCTCCTGAAAGAAGCTTCGGGCCTCAAATCTCGAATGAGCCTAGCAGCCTCATCTGCGCAGGCAATGATGCTTGGGTCATCTGGGTACACAACCAGGCCAATAACACGGTTGTCTCCGTCTACAAATGGGATAGTAGCACTATGCAAAGGTCAAACGGAGCTCATAGCAAGCTAAATGGAGACGCACCCAGGCTTAGCTTCAACTAGTGTAAATTTCTCTGTTGCCTCTGCACCGATTAGCTCATTGAGACCCCACGTCCGTTCTTCTCCCACCTCCCGTTCATCTAAAAGGCCGATGTACGAAGTAGAGGCAACCGGCGCGTCCTCCCGCATTGAAAAAGATACGGGAACGGCTGTAGACTCGTGGACAAAGCGGTAGGCAGGCTCCATCTTTGCAACAATGTCGTCTGCGCTTTTCGGAGCTTCCATTCGGCGGCGTTTCTTCCGGTTCTTCTTGCTGGAGCTTTTTGATCTCAGAACCTGCCGTTTGCGCTTGTTTGAGACTTGGCGGGTAGCGTTGCAGGGAGGTGAGGAAGGGTTGGTTGGATGGAGGGAGGGAAGAGGGTCAGGCAGCGCTGCAGGGAGTGGAGAGGGAGGGAGTGGAGAGGGTGGCGCTGCAGGGAGTGGAGAGGTTGGCGAAGATGGAGGGGGGGAAGATTCGAGGTCGGACGTGTCGCTGTCAGTGCTGTGGCCGGGGTCTTCACTGCTCTTTTGGCCCTCACTGTCTATTGCTTGGAGGAGCGCGGCAGAAAAGCTGTAGCCCTCTAACAGCACGTAGGACGCAGTCCCGAGCAGGTCAGAGGCCTCTAGAGTAAGCGGCAGGTCAACGTCGCGCTTTGTGAGGCAGGATGGAGGCTAAAGCCACGAAAAAAACGCGAAAAAAACGCGAAAAAAACGCGCCCCCCTAAGCCCCGGCAGATCCAGGATCCCGGGGCTGCTCTCGGATTCCCAGGGCGTGAGTATCCAAGGGCAGAGCGGCGGGTCCTCAGATCGCGTTCGGCCTAGGGAGAGCTTCGCGGACGAGGAGAAGTTGAGCAGCCGGAGCCTTACCCCAAGCCGCCTCCCGGTTTTCTCTCGAATTCCCTGGGCAGGAGTATTCAAAAGTGGACGAGGCGGGGTGTGGGTCGCGCTCCGACGCTTCCAAAGTGCAAAGAACGGTATATTAAAAAAGGAGGTACTCACTGGGCAGGAGCTTGAGTTTGATTCTCATGAGGCAGGCAAGATGAAGAGCTTGGGAGCTTGAGATCAACAAGTTCATCAGGCGGGTTGCAGGGCATGTGATTTATAGCGCTAATCTAGATAAAACCAGACAGGCGCTAATCTGAGTTATATTCTGTCAAATAATGAACATGTTTTTAAAAATACGTTGGTTTTATCCTTACTTCCTTATCAATGGCTGCCTCTACAAACAATCGATTCATTGCTGTTGGGCCAGAGACAAAGGATAAGTCTAAGAATTATCCAGGACTTTTTGACTCAATGTAGGTCTACTTTCCTCTCCCAGTATTTTTATCTTTTGGCACCCATCTCACCTGAGTGCAGGCCGTTTCGTCATGCGTCGAGTAGCCCATTTCCAATCTTCATAGAATGTCCCGACTACGCTTCCGCGCGCTTTGTCCACAGCCGCCTTCAACCCTGGTTCAAAGACAAGAAACATTGGGACCGCGCCCCTCGGCTTGCTGCAACCGGTTTTGTGGACTCTGAGGAGTTCAAAGACGTTTCCGGAGCTTTCGAAAGTCAGGGAAAGCTTATCTGGGCTGTGAAATTGGGACGGAGAGCTGGAATTTATTCCAATACGTATGTCGAGACACTTTTGCTTATGCTACTCACTCAGATACAGTTTGTAGAGTGGAAGCTTTGAACTCAGTCGACGCTTCAGGAGCTAATAAAGTTGGGAAAGTCTTTCAGCTCGCATATGCATTTTACAGCTTTCGCGAGGCCGTCCTCTGTCAGATGCTTAATGATAAGCCACGAACTCCTGTACATGTGTATGAACCTTCCCACCACCCTGATGAGGCTGCTGCCCTCCGATCGCAGCTGCTGAATGAGGAAGCTGATACGGAGCATGAAGAGCCGCAGCCAAGTATAATATCAGACTCTGATTCCGATCCTGACAGTCCTCAGCCTCCCAGCCCTCCAGCAGCTATAGCTACACCAAAACGTCGCCCCCCTCCCTCGACTGTACAGCTAAGACCTGGATTCTTCAACATCAACATAGCTCCGAGTATCGCAGTTCGTGTGAACTCTGGTAAGCAGATTGCTGTACTGTTAAGAAGTCACTGAAGTTCAGAATGTTATCAGAACCCAGCCCTGGACGACTATCCCCAACTAAGCAAAAGATAGTTGCTCAACCACGAGGTGTCGAGTTGGGCCGGCGGCTCTTGGAGGCTGACAGATTCTCTGATTCCTCACGCAAGTCCATTGAGGAGGTGCTCATAAGTTGCACATCTGTGGAGGACTTTGTTGATGCTGTTGCTGATGAGGACGGCGCTTTAAATCGTGCCAAGGCAGCACTTGTGTGGGATCTTTACAAGCTAGTGTAGGACGGGTCAAGTCTCTTGTACTGCCACATACCATAACAACCGTATCTCAGATTTCCTCGAAAAGTGATAGGAATTAAATATTATCCAACAATTCTGTTACCCGCAGCTATGGCTATTCGAAAGTCTACTGGTTTTGCTCGTTTCCTGAATGCATCTACACGCCGCAAGGCCACTTCTACCCGCAGGCCGTGGAGAGTCTGCACCAAACAGACTCCCCTTAAGCTCACTCCGCAGGAGCGAGCTCAGAAGAAATTGTTACGCAAGCAGGAGAAGGTCTCTTACCAAGAGGCTATAGCAGATGCTCACCAACAAATCTACAGCCTAGCAGCTGAAATCCGCGGAAAATTTCCGAAATTCTCTCTGGACCATGTCACAGCAGATATATTTCAATCTGAAAGGCTCAAAGTAAGCTCGAAGGATGTCGGTCCTTATGCTGCATTTTCCAGTGCTGAGGCGAAGCGTATCAATGAAGCAGGTGAGTATTTATGCATGTTCCACAGCTATTTATCTGACTAGCTTGTGACAGAGGTTGCCGCAGGAAGGCCCCGACGCAAGATCCATGAACTCTCAAAGGAGATTTCTGAGAAATGGCGGGCTATGTCACCGGAGGAAAAAATCACTGCAACAAAGGAGGACCTGGCCATGCTGCGGGAGAGACGAGAAAACAAGGAGGTTGGCACTCACAACATGGACATTACATCGTCACAGGACTCCACACTCACTGCAGAAAAGCTGAAGGATGCGGTCAGTTTTGTTTCATTCGAAACTGTTGGAAGTGAGCTCTGAAAAATCAATTTAGTTGCACCGTCTAGGAGTTCGTACTGGTGATGAGGGTATAATTATTATTACCCGAGGCAACATGTCCCGGTTCCACAAGCCCTATGTTTGGACAACTAGTCCCCGTGTTGATGCGTTCTTTGACAGTGTGTACAAAGCACCTCCGACTGATATTGGATATAAGATGGATGCATATATGGTCCTCGGCGTTGAAGGTGCAGCTACTCCATTTTTAAATAGAATTTGTTTCTCATGAGCTGCAGGAGTGGCAAAGATGCATGTCCAAATTGTGCTTGAGCTAAAGAAGGAGGTTCGAAGTTTGATATATAGGAAGCTACGTACGTATGCAGCAGCATCGTTCCATTGTGACTTTTGAGCTCAAGTCTTTTTAGAAGATGTTGCGGGGACCGCTGTTCCTAGAATGTTCTACACAGGGTTCGACCACTACATTACTGCCCGCTACAGCATCATTATCAAGAATTGGCCTCTCCCGAAGTTCATTAACCCCAGCAAGATCAGCACTAAAACGGAGCTCGACATCCTTTGGGCTGCCTGGAATAGCGACGCTGCCTCTTTCTACAAAATGAACACACAGGAGTTCCGTGAGTGGGAAGCTGAGCAAACGGCCCAGGTAATGAGGAAGGAGGGAGGATCTACTACTGAGGGTAGCGGTCCAACAGCCGGCGCCGAGAACGACAGCGCAACCACCGAAATACAGGATGAGGGTCCAATGGGTGGTGATGAAGGTGCAGCGGAGAGTCCAGTCAACAGCAGTGAAGCGACTACTGCCCATACTGTTTCTACCCCAGCTGGGCCCTCGAATTTTGTCCTTATGAGCATGGTTACCGATGCTAACGGTGTTCCGGTGATGGCCAAAGGTAAAAAGACTCGCAAACCTCGGTCAGACAGGGGGAAAACTCACAAGAAGAAAGCACCTGCTGGAGATAGTCAAGTAGTTTAATTACTGTTAGATTGTGACCAAAAGACTGCTTCGGTAATATATGTCTGATATTAAGCTTTGTAGGAGGCATAGAGTCGGGATCAGTCGGAATCTTACACAGAAGTGGGAGCGTGTGAAGAAAACTGTGTG